>BMAU01005453.1:0-15296 GCA_019973935.1 Trichonephila clavipes
AAATTAATTATATATATACCGCTCACTTAATATAAGTAGTCAAATCATTTTGTAAGGTCTTCATTAACATACAAAAATATAAGACACTTAAATTATGACAAACTTTTTTCCGCTAAAATACTCATCATGGAACCCGTGCTGCCATATATCTTGGAAGAGTGGATTTCAAAGAATATTCCTGTTAAGTATTGGTAGAATATTCCTTCTAAGTTGGTGTAGTGTGGTAGTTAGGAGAAGGGGGTGCCAGCTCTGGTGTCGTCCACGTCACTTGACCATGGTTCAAAATTAAGTGATCCGTTGCCAAAAGCCATCATGTAGCTTAACAGTGCAACATTAATATTCACTCACACTCACACTCCAAAACATACAGTACAGTAGTTATTGCATTTTTAAGTGTAATATATCTGTGTAATATAAACAAAATACTCCACTTTGGAAAATTTATTCCGTTAGAGCTAATAAATTAAAGATATTCCACTGTAAAATTAATTAACCACTTTAAAACACTTAATAATTATATCTGCCTATTCAATTAAAATTATAGTGTTATAATTAAATACTAACCACAAACAAATTTTGAAAATTTGTCCAAATGATGCAGTGTGAAAGAGAAAGTTTATTTGCTTTAAGTATCAGAACTGATAAAAGCATTTATTTGGAAAAAAGATCAATTTCTTTCTACAGAATGTGCATAATAAAATCATAAAAAAACCCACATTAAAATAAAGAGAGATTTATAACAACCTCTCCCTTCAAAACTTAGTTTTATTCTGAAATAAAAAAAGGCATTATGCTGATCAGAGGAATTAATTAGAAGTGAGCACTTTGCGTAGCCAAAACAAAGGTTTTTCACAAACAAAAGATAGATATATGCTGTGGTGGGATTTTTTGCAGCGCACACCAGAATTGCTTGAATTTTTTCCTACTTACTTGACAAATATCGTAAAATTTTGGACACTTCATACAATATCTTTATAAATTATAGTCTATGCTATAAATTATAGCCTATGTACTATTCTGATGTATAAGCTATATTACTGTAAAGTTTCATTAAAATCCATTCAGTTTTAGCGTGAAAGACCCACAAACATCCTCAGAAACTTTCGCATTTGTAATATATATTAGATTTATAATTATTATTTAAGTATCGTAGCCTACTTCTTGAATATTTTTTTCTTAGTGTTAGTTTTTTTAAGATTGATTTCTATGATCATTAATTTCTAGGACTATATTAATGAGATTTGAGAAAGTATTTTTTCTTTCGGGAGGGGGAGTTGCAGAAGTAAAACATCTTTTTTAAATTCACATTTATGTAATTTCATGCAATTTTTTGTGCACGCTGTATACATATTTACATGTGGGTTTGTTGGAAAAAAGTTAAATGTTATACTCTCAGACGGTATAGTTTTTGTTTGAAAAATCAACTTTGTTAGAATGTATTGCCATTTAATTACCATTTCCAAATATATTAAGTATATGTAAATACAGTGTTTTATTGAAAGCAAAAATAGATGCTTCTTATTCTTTGTTTTAAATTCACGATGGGATTGAAAAGTCTCATCCAAATTCTTTAAAAATCGTAATATATATATATATATATATATATATATATATATATATATATATATATATATATATATATACACACTGCGACACCGTAAATACAACACCCTGAAGGAAGCATGCAAATAACACGAAATTTACAACATCTCGTAGCGGAGATTATATATGCAAATGATATTAGGAGAATTTTAGCGCAGACACATCACTCGTGCCTGTGGGCGCCTCAAGCGCTACTTAAGGCTTGGAAATTTAGAAGCGATTTCAAGTTTGTGGCAATTGGAGTTTTTCTTGTGGTTTTTTCAAAAACGATCAGTTATGTCTCGTAGAAAACAGCGATCAGCTTTTGACACTATGAAACCATCTTGCTGCAGGAAAAAACCAATAAAAATTACTTAATATACGTTATCCCCATGGCAACCAGCTATCGACAGACGATAAAAATATTAAGGTAACCATATTGTAATGTAATCGCCCATCTTGGCGAACATAAATAACAAGTTGGTGCTATTACCTCCGATATCAAACTAGCACCAGCTTACCTATGTGAAAATGGTGGCACTGGAAAGTGAATAGTCTAACCTTTTAATCAGCAGTTAAGGGGTTTAAAGCAGACACATCTGATCATTGAATGTAATTTTATGTAGAATAGTACAAATTGTGTGTCGCCTACAGAGTGAGAAAAAACCAATTACTTCCCTTTTATTGACATACTTAATTGAGTTAACAAAGTTTCTGCATGCTTTTCACAAAAGGAAATGCTCTTCGTGCTAAGCAACATGCAATTTTAATTTCATAGCTTAATCTTTATTTTGTTCAACTCTATCTAATGCAATCATATGTTACCAGCAAAGTATGAAATCCATCTCCCTATAGAATGCCTAAAACTAACAGGTAATGTATGAAAAGATTCGTATTTCACACATTGCTCAGGCGTTCTATAGAATGCATAATGAGAAACCGACAAAGTAGGAAATACTTTTGATTCCTTTGGAATATGTGTATGGATAGGCATGAGACTTTAACGTATGCCACAGACTCTGAATTTGTCAGTCGCACTTTTGCAATTCATTCGGGAGAGTCAAAAAGTACTTAATTTTACTTAAACTTCTTCAACAAAAAATTTTTTTCCTGTGCTGCATAAAAATAGGGAAGCAAGCTGTAGTATTGGAGAAGGAGTCATGGTCTATAGACTTGAAACAACTGTTTGATGCATGAGTTGCCCAAAATTCAAGTTTAACTGAAACTACTTTACTAGAAGTTAGTAACTGATATATACAAAAAGCCAAAAATGACTACTAAGAAGGAACCCAGGGACTATTGGTTGCCAAATAGCTATGATATGCAAAATAAAAGTAAACTCATTTAATCTGTTAAAGAAGGCAAGTAATATACAGCAGTGGTCCCCAACCCCAGTCCTTAGATCAAATGGTATCAGGCCACTTTGCTAGAGTATTGGGGTGGTTTCCATTTTATTTACTGAAGTGTATTTCCTCGTGTTTGTGTGACTTTCCACTTTACATTTCATGTAAAATAACTTTTTATATTTGAAGGGCCGGATATGTTGCGTTAATGTTCAATCAGGATGCAATCGATAAAAACTTACAAACTTGAACTTTATTAGACACATACTCCTAAATCATCTGCGAGTGTTGAGAGAGAGAGAGATTACCCATGAGCACAACGTATATATACTGCAACCCTAGCGGAGAAAACTAGTACTATTCTAGATGTACACTTCATTGTAGGTGCTACCATCTAGTGAGTTAAAATATAGGATATGCTACAATAGTATCCCCCAGTGATGGAGAGAATCGAAAGAACGATATATGACATGCTCATGAGCAAAATCTCAAATACAATTATTTGAAATATGCTTGAAAATTACATTGAAAAAGAAAATTATATACATATGCTTGAAATTACGTTGTAAGAAAATATAATATGCATACAGATATTTTGAGATTACATTACATAAATATACATAATATGAAAAGGTATGAAAATCATAAGATATTAAAAGTCAAACAATTTTCCTTAGAAAAATATATATGTCCATCTGTTCTTGAATGTTTATTTAATTTCAGTTATTAGTCTCTGAGGAAATCTTTACCCGTCTACCTGATTTGGTAGTTTGCATGTTTGTTGTCACTGGATGGCGATGTGATGATTCTGCAATTCAATGATAGGATCAGGAAGGGTATCGGCAAATCCTTCCGAACACAAATGCTGGTTTAATCCTATCAAGTGACACACAACTTTTCTTCCATTTATATTAATGGTTATGTGTTTTAATCATTCCTTGATAGAACTTCGTGTGGCCCTGTGTAAGGCTGAGACGCTAACATGGGGAAACTTTTTGTTTGTAACAATGAGGAACACATGAGAACAGTCATCCAATTTAGGGTGCACAAAATTTTTGAAAATCCATGCGGATGTTGACAAGGGTTTTAAAAACATTTGTTTCAACTGTTGCACAAACTGTAGTCTAGTGGCATTGAAGATGTGGGTGTCAGTGCATATCTCGGCTGGTAATCTGAGTGGAAACACCATACACCAATTCTGCACTTGAAGCATTGATGTCGGGTTTCACAGCTACTCGCAAGCCAAGAAGAACTGCAGGTAGGGTCTCAGTCCACTTGATATTCTCATGAGCCATTAAGGCGCTCTTTAGCACTCTATGTAAACGTTCCACTAAACCGTTTGTTTGTGGGTGGTATGATGTGGTCCTGATGCGGTTTGTGCCCAGGAATTTGGTTACCTCTTGAAAAGAGCAGCTCAAAACATTGTCGGCCTTGGTCGTCGTTAGGTAAACTACAAACAAATCTAGGAGATCCAAGTGTCAAAACTGGCACGAGAAATTGCTTCGCGGTAATGTTCTCTATAGCTACTGCTTCGGCCACCTAGTGAATCGATCGACAATTGTTAAGCAAAAAAGATTTTCCTTCTGATGATGGTAAAAAGGACTCATCAAATCCACATGAATGTGTAGTAAATCTGCATCAGGTAAGGCGAAAAGTGCCCAGAGGTGTCTTCGTGTGTCCGGTGCACTTTTGAACGTTGACAAGCAATACAATTCTGGACCTAATCGCTCTTTCACTTTTTTCCGCATGTTTGGCCAAACATATCTGGATGCGATGAGTTGAAAGATGCTGCAACACCAGGGTGAGCTAAGTTGTGAAAAATGCTCAAATATGGTCCTACGAAAATTATGTGGTACAAATGGTCTGGGAGAGCCAGTGGAAGTATCACAGATAAGTTCAGTGGCTGATACTGGAGATGGCACACGTTTAAAGACAAGGGAAGATTTCTCGTCATTTTGGAAACTTTGTAATTGTTGTCTTCCAGTTGAGCCTTTGAAAGTGCCTCGAAATCTAAAAATGAATTGATATTTGATTCACTTCCACCCTTGAAAGTGCATCAGCGACTGCGTTGTGAGTACCATTTATATGACGAACATCGGTACTGAATTGAGATATGAAATCTAGATGTCGCCATTGCCGTGGACTGCACTTGCTCAGGATTTTATTAAAGGCATACATGAGGCTTCTGGTCTGTGTAGATTATGAAGTCTCTTCCTTCGAGCATGTGACGAAAACGTTTGACCGAAAATATATATTGCCAGGAGTTCTCTGTCATATGTGGACCATTTCTGCTGACTTTTTTCGAGAGTTTCACTGACAAAGGCAACAGGTTCCCAATTGTTTTGGCAAAGCTGCATAAGAGAAACCACCACGGCTTTGTCACTCGCATCAGTCCAAAGGCTTAATTTGCACCTGAATGGATGTCGAAGAAGAGTTGCGTCAGCTAAAGCGTTTTTGGCATCATTAAATGCCTGCTCTGCCTCCCTCAGTCCATTGAATTGAGTCACGCAAATTTTACAGGAAACTTTTTAGACTTTTTAAAATTTTTAATTCCTTCCAAAAAATTTATTTAGTGGCTAATAAATGAGCAGCTTGTGGGGAACAAAGCGTCGATAAAAATTAAATAACCCGAGGAAACGTCTTATTTCAGGAGCGTAGTAGGTTGAGGAAAATTTAAAATGCAATCGACGCGATCCGGACAAGGGTCTATTCCTGATTCAGATACTTTAAAGCCTAAGAATTTTATTGAAGTTACACCGAAAAATGCATTTAGAGGGCTTTAAAGATAGTCCATATTGTTGTAAGCGTGAATAAAATTTGTAAATGTTAAAATGTTCTTCGGGCGAAGAAGACGCGACCAGAATGTCATCTACAAAAGCGAACACAAATGGAAGATTTCGCAAGACTTCATCTATGAATCGTTGAAATGTAGCAGCGGCATTGTAAAAGACCAAACTGCATCCGAGTGCTTCAAATAACCCAAAAGGTGTGATGATTGCACTTTTATGTACATCATCTGGGTTAATTGAATTTGGATGATATGCCTTCACGAGATCAATGTGAGAATAAATTTTTGTACCGTGAAGATTAGAAGTAAAATCTAAAAATATTGGGAACGCTATAAATTATCTTTAATAGTTTGAGCATTGAGTGCACGGTAATTGCCGACTGGTCGCCACTCTGTGCTGTCTTTTTAGGGAACTATATGTAAAGGTGAGGCATAATTACTTTGGAAGGTCGCATATGACCTAGAGTAATCATGTTCTCAAATTCCGCTTTTTTGCACGATGCGGAGACGATCGGGAGCGAGGCGGCGAGCTTTTTTAGCTGTTACAGGTCGACTATTTGTTTCGATGTAATGGACTACGGAATGAAGCATTTTTTGCTGATCAGGCCGGGGAGGTTTTGTGATGTCAGGAAATTTTCTTAAAAAGTTCATGATAAACACTATCTCCTGACACAGTTTTAATTGAATGAATTCTTATTGCCTAAAATACAATGACATTTAATATTTGTCTCCGAGTCTAACAATGCTTGCTTACTTATATCCGGTACTAAACGGAAGTTGTACAAGAAATCAGCACCGATAATTAGTTGAAACGTTACCAACTAAAAATGTCCATTGGAAAATTCTCCTTAAGCCTAAACTAAAGAAAGTGTTTGAGTTGTGTATACGTGGGAAGGGTGATGTATTATGGCAGAAAGTGTCATTTAGAATTATTTGCTCTTTGTGCTTTTTGTTGCTGGAATTATGGACACATCAGATCCCGTGTCAATTAAAAATGTGACATTAGTACGTCTATCTCGAATAAAAAGGTGACGAGAATCCTTCTTTGCAAGGCAGTAGTCGCCATTATACCTAACCGGACTCGTTTCTTTGAGAATTTGCTACGGAGGGCGACATTTTTGAGCTGCTGAGCCAAATTTGTAATGGTACCAGCATCGCCTGGTATGTTTTTTGATTTAGAGCGATTACGCGTTTATGAAATGGGAGATTACGATTACGACTGCGACTTCTGCTACGTGAAATTTCATCAATGCGCAAATTTAATTTTTTATTTCTTCAAGTACATGGCTTTCAATGGAATTTTGTCTGAGGAAACGGAACAGGCACTTACCGCAATTGGCGTCACCTCCATGACTCGATCGGCTACTTCGGCAGCTTTCTCCAATGTCAGCGGGCTTATAGCTGCAAGAATGGATTGTACACGAGTGGGCAGATGCTGCTGAAAAAGTTCAAGCATGAGGTCATCCGGAACGCTATGAGATTCCGCGCGCCTCCTCATGACGCGCAATAGTTCGCTGGGACGTCTATCTCCGAGTTCTTCTCCGATGAGTAATTTCCTGATTTCTTGATGGGATGATTCACCGCTTCTTTTTTATTAGCTCCATTCTCGCTTTTCGTAGGCTCACAGGGTCGGGATTCATAATGACGTCACGAATGATGGTTGCTGCTTCCGGTGGTAAATGTGCGATGATGTAATTAAATTTTGTTTGCTGTCTGTTATTGCCTTGGGACAGCCAAGTTGGAATGCTATCGCACATTGTGAACCAGAGAGCAGGATCGTGAAAAAGTTATATGCCGGTATCTTGACGGCGCTCACGTCATTCATTTTTTGAAGCTTACACGTGGTTACCAGTTCTTACGCAATATTTAGCTATTTCGTGAAAATTTTTAAAATAAAGCATTATTTTAATGCCATAATATCTTATTCATGCAGGTCACCATTGAAGGATAGGTTGCGTTAATGTTCAATCAGGATGCAATCGGATAAAACTTAACAACTTGAACTTTATTGTAGACACATGTTCTAAATCATCTGCGAGTGTTGAGAGAGAGATTACCCATGAGCACAACGTATATACTGCAACCCTAGCGGAGAAAACTAGTACTATTCTAGATGTACACTTCATTGTAAGGTGCTACCATCTAGTGAGTTAAAATATAGGATATGCTACATATTCATTTTTGGTGTAACTGAATTTTATTGTGAAGCATGTTTAAGTACAATTAAAGTTATTAAATCATAACTGTTTACAGCATGAACAATCAAAGTCCTACCTTCAGTAGGCCATGGTAAAATTATCAAACATTGACTGGTCCGCTGGGATAAAAGGTTGGGAAGCACTGCTATACCGGATTACGTGACGGATTTTTGAGTTACTTCCTGTACTTCATGAAAGCTTATTTGGCTATCGGACATGGAAGAACACGATAGAATTCTAAAAAGAACTTTCAACCAGATACAAAAATGTTACATGCTATGATATTGAACTTTACATCCATCCACCTTTGTGAACTTGCCAGAAAAACAGAAAATTAGTGAAAAAAGCCATTGTTGTGAAAGGTGATTTTTTTTTTTTTCTTTTTCCTAATGCCAATGCAGTCAGTTAAAAATGTATTGGGACGAACACACTACCAGTTCACAGATTTTTTATCATAATATTTTACTTAAACAAACAAATGAAACAAAAAAAAGTAAACGTTTATTTTGTTAAATACAAATAATAATAGTTTGAACAAAACTCATACATTAATGCAATTATGGTTAAAAAATTGAAAATAAAAAGAAATCGTAGTTAAGGGAAACGTGCTCAAAAAAAGTATTGGGACACTTCCCAACAAATTAAGTGATTAAACTTAGAAATTAATATCTTGTTGGGCCCTCCTTGCTTTTTATGACCCTGAAGTCAATTCTGTGATGGATTGGATCATTTTGCAAAATGATCTATCAATTTTGTCCACTCGGCTGGGCCAAATATTTTCTCAAATCCTGCTTGTTAGAAATTTGGTGCTCATATAGTTTTTTCTTGCAAATAATCTCACACATGTTCAATGGGACTAAGGTCTGGACTTTGGGCAGAGTTTTAATAACTCTAGGACAGTGGTGACCCATTACTTGCTAATATCTGCAGTATGTCACTGGTCATTATCTTGGTACAATTTAAAATATCCTGAGATTCCCAGCTTGCTAAGTGACTTTGCTTTAAATTTCGCTTGAATATGTCCAAGATATATACATATTTATTAATTATACCATCAATAAATGTAAGTTCCCGAGACCACAGCTTGCCATGCAGGCCCAGACAATTTGATTTTACTTCTTCCATGTTTGACATTAGGCGTACATTTTTGAAATCATTTGATTTCCACCTAACTTTTGCTTGCCATCCGATCCGAAAATGTTATATTTGCGTTAATAAACAAAATTATATTTTACTAATATTCTTTTGTCTGCCTTACATACATTTTTAGCAAATGCCAAGCTAGCTTGTCTATTTGTTTTTTTTGATGTAGGGCTTTCTTTGAGGTACTCTGACATGATACTTATGTTTTCTTAAAACATTTCTGACAATTTCAGGATTTACTGATTTCCTGAACCTACTTTGCATTGCAAAACATTTTTTAATGCACTAGTTCTCGGATTAATGTGTACTTGTCTCACAATCTACTTCTCTTCACAATCATTAAATATCCTTTGAACACCCTTATCTTTGCTTGTTTTCAACACTGTTTGTTTTCAATGATGTTAAAAACAGTAGACTTACTCAATTTCAATATTTTTCCTAAATAGCGAATTGATTTCCCCTCTTTCCAAAGACTTTTACGAGATTTCGCACATCAACCAATATATCTTTGTTTCTTGCCATTTTCTATAAATAATCTTATCTGTTGAAGCATTTGTGTTTAAACTTCTAGTCTAAAAAGTAGTGTGAAATTAGAATTCTATTGATACGCTGTATATTTGTTAAATTTCTCATTTCAAAAGTGTCCCAATACTTTTTTGACTCCAGTGTGCCTTTGAATTATATTTGAAAAGCTAAATCAAATTTTAATTCTATAATACTAATAAAATTTTCCTTATATCCTGACACCAAATGTTACAATATTACTTAATTCATTTTGTTTTAATGTGATAATATATTTTTTTATAAATGGCTTTACAGTTATGCTTTCCAAATGTCTAATACTTTTTCAGTGACTGTGTATATTGGCAATAGTAATGAGTGGGAAATAGGATGGTTTCTGACTTAGAACTTTTGAGAATTTTAAAGGGAACAGCTGCATTATGCGCCCAGAGCCGACATTTTTTGTTTACATGTTGCACATGTTAGCCTATTATTTGACACATGTGGCATAGCCGTATACTGAACCATAAACGTCAAACGAAGAGAGTAAGGAAACACAAGTAGATAGACAAAAAAAAATGAATAAAATTGCAAATAGACTAAATATAAAAATCAAGGTATAACAATATGTTAGGATACTAGCAATTACAATCATAACGCTGAGACATATTTTAAATCTGATGAATCTTATGAAACGAAAGAAGAACATAATTTTAACTTTATGATAGGTTTAGAAAATGATGTTAACATATATAAAAAATCAAAAATGATGTTCGCGTATCCACAATTTTTCATCATTACCAACCAACTTTAAATAAAAGAAGCATTTAAAGCATATTTCACAAAGTGTAAAACGCACTGCACATCAAAAAGGAAAAATTATATATGATGCATATTAAAAAGTATGATTATAAAAGTCAATATTGAACATCATTAAACATATCTCATAGCAAGCAAGTTATAATAAGAAAACCACTAAGAGATCAAATAAATGAATACTAAAAAATCATAAATATATAAATCATTCACAAAAATCAACAATTATAACTACAAAATCAATATTAAGAAACATTAAACATATCTCATAGCAAGCAAATCATACAGATAAAGAACTAAATAAAGTGACGTAACTGATTAACTGACTTTACTTGAATTAAGCAAAATAAAAATTATAATATAATGCGAATTTTACTTTGTCACTCTTTCTGTAAGATCTATTTATGGTTTTATTCAACCAATATATTGAAAGTTCTCCCAATCTTTTACATCTCATTATTTTTAAAACTATAAGGGTAAAGCATCGACCTTTTTTCTTTTTACACGATGCTCTGTATAAGAAAGATAAGCAAATAAAAGAAAAATCCCGCTGTTCATTGTAAGTAGGCAGCATTTTAGATGTCTCCACATACCTCTATGGTATTTGTGTGGATGTTCGTCACTGGATCTACAAAAAACAGAAAGATTAACTGATAAATGATTGTAACCTACCTCACTCCAGGTCTTAGAAGACTTCCAACAATCAGAGTTGATTGTTGTCCCTGGTTTAATCCATTCTTGTAATAAAACCAATCAATGTCTCTTTAGTGCGACCATGCACTGTAACTAAAAACATCTACCTGTTCCACTCCACCAAAACCCATTGCCCTTCAACAGCACATCCTTGGTTATATTTTTATATTCCCAAGTTGGATTTGTCTATCTCAACTATACAGTCCTTACTTTCATTTTGTTTTGAGTTTTCTTCACATAGTCTAAGTATACAAAAATAAATAAACAAGTTAAAGAACAAGTTCGATAAAATGACTTCGGACACAAATCAGAGTCAATCTCAGCGGGGCTTTCCTCCCTTCCACTGTAAGTAGAAGACGAGTATGTAATGGCAGGATTCTTTCTAATCCTGATAGAAGCATGAAAATGAAATTTTGTAATATTTTTTTAAAAAATAGGCTTAAAGAGAGAATTCCTGCATATATATTAAACTAGAAATACAACTATGTAAATTGTATAATTATCTTGAACAATACTAGCTTTTAAATTAAAAGTTAAACTCTATTTTTCTCTAAGTGATTCACTCAGAATAGTAATGAATAAATAGTTCTATTTATCATCATAATCCATTTAAACATTCTTTAAGCTTAAAAGAAGCATTCAAACAAATAAAAGAAAAATTTAAAGTAATAAAATTAAGTATAAAAGAAGGCATGAAGAAAAAACTTACATTAAAAATATAAATAAAGTAAGACTAAAATTTTTTAACTTGAGTTGCAGCACTGGATAATAAAAAATTGCATACAGTGACAAACGTGAGCATTTGTTGGCAAGACAGATTGTGATAAAAAATTTCTGATTAAATCCCTTTTTAAAGACTTTGACCTAGATTCCTCTCTTTCCTATCAACTACTTATCTTAATACATGGATAGAATTAAATATTGTTGAATTGCAACTAAAATGTACATTTAACATACATGTTTGATGAGCATGTGTTCAGCAGTATGCACATTTAAAGAGTTTAAAGATTTATACATTCACAGATTATAAGTTTTAATGGTTGTAAATTATTATTCTTATAGTAAAAATTAGAAATAAAGCAAAAAATATACAAATTCAACTAATATAATTGCATACAACTATACTATTATGCCATCCCAGTTTAATTTTAATACACTACTAGTTTTGCATATTGAAAAAATCTTTAGAAAGAAAAGGAATAGTTTATACAGAATTTTCAAATCTTTTAGAAAGAAAAATATCCATTATAATTAATACAGTTCTCAGATAGTTTTCATTTTTTTGTTTTAAAAAATAACTGATACGCTAAACTTCTCTCTCTGGCTATAGTTATCTTTTAGATTACTATAGGTAATTTTCTCATTTGAGCATGAAAGAAAAGGTTTTAATCAGTTAATTCTTTAGAAAGTTTGCAAGAATATCTATAGCAGGGGTGACTGACTAACCGGTAGCTACATGTTGCACTGTGTGGCCAACGGAGTTAGTAACAGCGACACAGGAAGACTTGCTAAAAGATTGGGGAGAGGATCTAATATTGAGGTATTAGGAAAAAAGTAGGCATAGTGTTTCAAAAATTTATAGTAAATTTTAATTTAAAAATATTAAGATTTTTCTTAATTTTTATAATGTCTGAAAGATAAGTATTTGATATGAAATAAGTGAAAAGAAAAATTGTCTGTACACTATTGCATGGTAAAAATAAGTTTATTTGTTTCGTCAATCTAAATATAAAATAAATAGCTTTGAAGTAAAGTGGACACTCTCTTTCTGAATGGAGCTTGGAAATTTACTATTAAACTATAAATTGAGAATGTATTAATTATTTCTTATAAGAGTTAGTTTTGAGATATAATGTTTCTTATAGTATAAAGGCAAGTATGGGGTGTGTCATTGCCTACAATACATGGTCACCCCTACTATTGATCCGTGGCACCATGACATCCTGCAACTATATGTGTTGCCACTCATGCAATGGCACCCAGGAGCCATTTCTCAGCAAGACAATTCTCGACCTCACACGGAAGAAGTGTGTCACAAGACTCGTCTCCAGCACTGTTAATACCCTTGAGCCTGCCTGATCCGCATATTTGTCTCCAATCGAGCATATCTCGGATAATTTGGGACGGCGAGTTGGGCATCCCACGAGTTTGAACGAACTAGAGGGAAGGTTACAGCAAATATATGGAATGAAATGTGTCAAGACATCATACAGAACTGGTATGCCTCAATGCCCGATCGTATCGCATCGTGCTAGAGGGGTTCAACAGGGTATTAAATCTCTCCTGTTCTTTTGCCTTTTTGTCTGAAATAAATTATCCTTTTTTCTTTGATTTTCAAATCATTTACTTATATCAAAGTAGTCATTACGTATGTAAAATTTCGTTTCATTTTGACAACTCCTTCTTGGTGCGCTAATTTTTTTGTCCATGAGTGTACTTATGTCTATACTATTCTTAACAATTATAGAACTATCCATATTTTCTAATGTGTATTGATTAATATTTTGTAGCTTCTTTCCCTGAATATGTATATATATAGAAAGAGAGTGAACTAATAGCAGGAATTGGAAAAATGGTGGCCACATTTTCGAAATCAGCTCACCAAATTACATAAAAATTACCAAAAAGCTTTTTTTGTATTTTTCCAAAACTGTAATTTTGCAAGCCTGTATTATTAAAATATTCCTTTAGCTGTATAATTTTAAAAATCATTATATTATGTATGATACATAAAGGTTCCAATAATAGTTTTATATAGAATTTAAATTGATGAAACATTGGAATTTTCAAAATTGTTTACCAAATAGAAGAGAACAGTATTTTTTGGTAGAGTTTTTAAATGATAAAATGTTTTTTTTTACAATAATCAAATATCTTAGTTTTCAATTTTAAATTCGTATATATATTTGAAAATATAAATAGTTTTAGAACTGCCATATATAAAATAAAAGCCTATTTCTCTTTATCATTATTAATGTTACTGCACTTTTGTTTAAAGCAAGTTTTAAATGAAAACTTTTAAAAATGTTAACATATCAAGCTGTTATATTTTTCAGTATGTGTATTTGTTAAGACAAGTTTATATTTCATTACTCTTAGAGTATTGTTGCCAAATGGTTACGGTTGTGAACTGTTTTTGTTGAGTCTCTGGTTTGTTTCCTAATGCTAATGAAAACCTGCGTCAGAATGGCTGATGTGTATTAAATTTATTGAGGCTCAAATGGTTTATATTGATGTGGAGGTTTGGAGCCTAGGGTGTCGGCTCAAATGTTGTTCTCGTGTCTTGACCATGGTTCAATATTTATGAGATCCATTATGCCATTAGCTTTTGTATTTGCAATGTTAATAAACAATGAATCAATTCATTACTGTTAAAAAGAGTAAGGTATCTACATATATAATTATGTGACATAGTCATAGGTTTAATAATTGGGGATATTCAAATTGATGTGGTGTTTTAGTCCTAATTTTCCTGAAGAGACTGGAGATGCATATTAAATATGTTGTCACTAATTATCCAGCCATAGCTCTGGAACAACTTTAGGCTTAAAATCAGTCAAGTAAACAAACATATATTTTTGAAATGGGCTTCGACTTGCCTTATTTTAAAAATAAACTAGATGAAGTAACTTTTAAGAGTTTTAACTATATGTTGATATTTTTTTTTTGGTTTAAAATTAACAAGTCTATCTCAAGTAGTTCCTCTATTGCTTTGAAACAATTGGATTCAGATTCCGCCAGTAAGTACTAGAACGAAAATGAATGTTTGTATTAATTTCCCAACTATTTATATTAATTTCCTTCAAGAGAGACTAGAATATTTGGAAGGAAGAGCAAAAGGGCTTTCTTAGAGAGGTACTAGAAAAACTCTTTTATGTTTCATTATTATTAGAGTTTTAAAATATTACCACTTTTGTAATAGTTATATTTGCAAATGTATGCAAAAATATACAAAGTTCAAGTACAAAAGGGCTTTATATACAAGGCAGTTTACTTTGTAACTTTTTCTTATAAGGTTTCATATACTTTTTATACAAAAATAATTGAATTTTAATTTGTAATATTGCAAGTTGCTCAAGAACTGCATTAATTCACTACGCTGTAGGATGCGTATAGAATTATTCTACAGTGCTCCTGATTCTGTAGAGATTTACCTTTATGTAAGGATTTACAATTCCAAAGTGGTAAAAAGATCTTTCCTTTCTCGTAATGAAGGTTGCTGTCTATTGTACA
>BMAU01005454.1:0-15386 GCA_019973935.1 Trichonephila clavipes
TGCGAGTTTAGTTCTCTTTTCAACTTGATTCAATGGTGAATCCACATTTTCAAAAAGGAGTTTCTAATGCGTGTGATCTGACCGAGCAGATGTGCTTTCCTTCTGTTAAACACGGTGAGTTCTGATAGTTCCTTTGGAGCCATTTTGATTTTTGGCTCGGGCTCGACACCGACCACAAAAAGAATTTGTACTTCAATCAGCTGGGAAAATATACGATCCAGTTGGGTTCTTGTCACCCTACACGATTAGGCTCAAATGCCTATTACAAGAACTTTGGCTGGAGAGTTATCCTGGGATGACGAGCTACCGCCAGATATTCATGCAGTATGGTACAATGGTGGTTGAACTTCCATTTTTTATCAGAGTTAAAGATTCCGCGAAAGATCCTCGATTTCAGTGGAGATTCAAGTGAAGTCCAAAATCCATACCTTTTCTGATGCCAGTCAAAGGCGGCTGCTCCATATGCTTTTTGACTGGCATCAGAGGTATGATTTGGACCGCTCGAATCTGCGGTCTGATAACCGTGGAAGTTCCAACCGCCACCATGCATGTTCATACCGGCTCGATAACTAACAAATCCCCGGATAACTTTCCGTGCCAAGTTCTTGTAATAGGCGCATACAATGTGTGGGGTGACTGCTAGATCGTATTCAGCTATTGAGTACAATTCTTTGATGGTGTAGGAGTGGGAAGGCCATTGACACCAGCTAAGGGGAATGGGTAGTTTTCCCCTCCCCTTGGAATGTGGAATGGCAAGTGGCAGGGATTCGGTCTTTGGGTGACGGGTGAAGTCATGTCCGAGTGTTGCTAACTGTATAATAACCGTTTTCTTTAAATCTTTTTTTTTTTTAATAAACCTTAATTTTTAAAAAAAATTTAAATGCCAGGTTTTTCTTAATTGTTTTTCCGTGCCCATTGATTAGAAACAAACTTTACTGGCGCAGCCGTTAATGATCGAGTCTTAGTGGAAAACCCACAGGAAGAACGTTCCAGAAATTTCGAGTTTTCTGGATTCCCGCGTGGAAATGAATCAGGTAAGAGTTTTTGCTTGCAACTCCCTGTAATGTAAGACGAGAGAAATTATAAAATTATACTGTTTAATATCCATTTTATTAAGAGAATTTTGATTTTATTTTTGTATACGTCAGTGTACGTTTTTTTGCTCTGCATATCCATGCAGTTGTAACTTGTTGAACGCCAGTTCAATTTTGAATTAATTATATACATCGTATATATATATTTTATTATTCTTGTTCCATATCAATGGAAAGTAAGTTTTAGAACATCCGTTCTAAAAATTAAGAACTCAAAAAATCATTAATTCTCTCAGTATATTATTTTATTGCATATCCATGCAGTTATAAAATTTTGAACGCCAGTTCAAATTTCAGTTATTATATATCAGTATATTTTTTTATTATTTCTTGTTCCATATCGATGGAAAATAAGTTTTAGAACATCAGTTCTATGAATTAAGGAAAACTTCAAAATCATTAATTCTCAGTATATTATTTTATTGCATATCCATGCAGTTATAAAATTTTGAACGCCAGTTCAAATTTCAGTTATTATATATCAGTATATTTTTTATTATTTCTTGTTCCATATCGATGGAAAATAAGTTTTAGAACATCAGTTCTATGAATTAAGGAAAACTTCAAAATCATTAATTCTCAGTATATTATTTTATTGCATATCCATGCAGTTATAAAAATTTTTGAACGCCAGTTCAATTGGGAATTATTATATACATCAGTATATATTTTTTTTATTATTGTTCCATATAAATGGAAAGTGTTTTAGAACATCAGTTCTATAAATTAAGGGAAAGATTGTATGTTTTTTTTTTTTCTTATGATATTTATTTATTTTGTAATGTACACAGTAATAAATTCACGTCAGTGAATAGCAGTGGGTTTGTTTAAAAAATTAATGTTAAGAATAATACTTATCTCATGTCAATGAAATTATTTTGTGCTTATGTACGCATAGTATTTTTCGATTAATGTCAAAAAAAAAAATATATTATCAGTTAAATTGGAGAAAAACTACCGAATATATTTTGTAGTGTTCTATTATTCCAGCCAGGAATAGATTAAGTGGTGCATGTCGGTTATATTTTAAGTGATTATATTGTGTATATCAGAAATAGGTTAGGAGATTATTGTGTGTCAGCAATATTTTAAGTGATTATTGTGTGTCAGTAATATTTCAGTAATATTGTAGGTGATTATTAAATATCGGCAATATATTAAGTGATTCGTGTGTATCAGTAATATTTCAAGTGATTCTTGTGTATTAGTAATATTTTAAGTGATTATTGTGTATATTGTAATATTTTTAAGTGATTATTGAATAATCAGTAATATATTAAGTTCTATTTATAGAGTATTAAGTACATTTTTTTTTGGGATATTGTGAAACACATGACTATTATTTTGTTTTCTTCCCAGTTCATCGAGTATTGAGTTAGCATAGCGGACGTTGTTTGTAGGTGTTTTAATGAAGGATATATGTGTGGTACTTAATTTTTGCAATTCCTTTTAGTGTTATTTTCGTCCTATTATTGGTTAGTTTGAGTATATTTTAAGAGAAAAAATTTTTCAAATGGCATTCTTAGGGGAAGGCTAAAAAGCAAGATTTAGTGTTGTTGGCTGAGGAGTTAGGTCAGAAGGTATCAGATAAAATGACGAATATAGAGCTAAGGAATATCATAATCCGTAGCAAAGATTACGAAGAAGAGTTCGTTAGAGATCAGTTATCTGTTATTTTAGAGGAACGCCTTTGAAAGGGAAAGTAAGGAGAAAATCCAGCAACAACGCGAATTCGAGTTAGAGAAAATGCGCTTGGAAATCGAAAGATCGCGATTCGATCCTGAAAATTTAAGCCCGCTTAAAACAAGTGTTAGTGATTTAATTAAAATCATTCCGAATTTCGACATAAGGGATGGAGATATCGTTCTTTTCCTTACCCTGTTTGAGAGACAAGCGAAACGTATTGGAGTAGAGAAAAACGAATTGGGTATCGGCTCTTTTGGCACGCATGCCGCCCGATATTACTCAGCTAATAGCCAGAGAGTCAGAAGATAAATTTGACAACTATGACTACATAAAGGAGTGTTATTAAAAGGTTCAAGATGAGCCCAGAGACCTTCAGGCAAAAATTCATGAAACATCAGCGCATACCTGCTAGATCTTGGCGTGATTTTGTGTTCGAAATTACGAGTTACTTCGAAGAATGGCTCGATGGAATGGAAGTAAGGGATTTCAAATCATTGAAAGATTTAATAATAACTGATCAGCTCTCAAAAAAACGCGTGCCGGGGAGATAAGAGAGCATTTCGTGGATGAATGGGCCAAATTTTTTATGAACCATCTGTTTTGGCAGATAAATTGGACGGCTACGAAAGTGTTCGGTCGAGTGTCAAGAAAACGAGTCAACCTGAAATGTCCCTCAGCAATACGTCAGATTCACGATCTAATATTAAAAAAAGAACATGCAATAATTAAAAATGATATTCAGAGTCAAAGGTATAAATTGCCCTTCAAACAAGAACCTAAACAGCCAACATTTAAACCTACTTGCTATTCGTGTGGAAGAGTTGGGCATACCTCGAGGGTGTGTCATGCTAAAATCATAAGAAAACCTCCCCTACTCGCCAGATCAATGCTGTGGAGACCAATGAACGTTTTCAAGAACAATCATCTGCAATTTTAACGGCTAAGGTTGCGATTCCGGTATATTCCCCTGCCAAGGAGAACGAGAAAATAGACGAGTTACAGTTTGTCCACATTAAGTGTGGGAATGAAATTCTGAAGGCTGTCATCGACACAGGTGCCCAGATATCCGTGGTAAGAGCAGATGTCGTCGAGGGACAGAGCGTCGATAGTGGAGGGACAATCCAAATAATGTCGGCGTTTGGGGAACGTGAAGTAACCGAATTGAAGATTTTCAACCTGAAAATCGACGACTCCAGACACGGGTAGTACCCATTATGTGTGCAGTTTCTAAAAGGCTAGTTAACGACATGTTAGTCTGTTCGTCTGCTTATGAAGCGCTGTTAGAGAACGTGCAGTTTATTCACAACCCCGCAAACTTCTACGTATCTTCAAGGGCAGTTGAAGGTATTACTGCAGATGATCCGAAATCAATTTCCAGCCAAGAAATGACCCGAGAAACTTACCCCTCTGAAATTTACATACAGGCTGTGAGCAAAGCAAATGAGGAAGAACAACTTTCGGAGGGAAGGGAAACGCGTAGTACATTCATAAAAATGCAAAGGGAAGATGACACATTAAAAAAGAAACTCTGGAGTCTTGCAGAACAACAAAAGAACTCAGTAAAAATACATAACGGAATATTGGTACACTCTGAATATATTTGTGGAGAGAACATCGATCAGGTAGTACTACCACAATGTAAAAAGAGAAGAAGTACTCAAAATGGCGCATGACGTCCCTCTTGGTGGACATCTGGGGGAGCAGAAAACTAGGCAAAGAATAAAGTACTCATTTTATTGGCCGACAATAAAACAAGATGTCAAACGGTTTTGTGAAAGTTGTAAGATCTGTCAGCTTCGGAAGCCTATCACTTACAGAGATCGGGTTCCAATACAACCATTGGTCAGACCAGAAATACCCTTTGAAGTATGGAGTGTGGACTGTATTGGGCCGTTGGAACCTCCTTCGAAGGAACCATCATTTTATTATTTGCGCAGTTGATTTATGCACGAGATGGGCAGAGGCCATACCTGTCAAGGAAATAAGCGCCAAGACTACGTGCAACGTCCTTCTGAAAATTTTCACACAAACAGGTTTTCCGAAAATGATCTGTTCTGACCAAGGAACTAATTTCACCTCAAAACTTTCTGAAATGTTTCTGAGTGTTATGGGGGGTTTTCACCACGTTTTTTTCTACCCAGGGCATCCTGAAAGTATGGGTGCCGTGGAAAGGTGGAACCGCACGTTGAAGGACATGTTAAGTAAGAATGTTCAAGAACATGGGTCCGATTGGGATCTCCATCTTCCCTTGTTGTTATTCGCATATAGGGGAAATACCCCACAGTACAACAGGCATGTCGCCATTCCAATTAGTATACGGACGTTTGCCTTCGGGACCCATATCTCTTCTCAAGGAAGTGTGGGTAGGAGAAAGAAACATCCCAACTACTCTCTCCCGTTCAGTGGAAAAGTATCTGGAAGACTTAATAGAAAAGTTAAGAAAGGCTCATGAAATAGCAGCTGAGACGGCGGAAGCGACTCAAAATAATTACGCATCATACTATAACTTACGATCCAGGGAAAAGCAATTCAAGGTAGGAGATAAAGTTCTGGTACTACTTCCGTCTTCTACTCATAAATTGATGAAAACATGGATAGGTCCAGCTACGATAATTGAAATAACTAGACCGTATTCCGCGAAAGTTGAATTAGATGATGGGGGCATAAGAGAGTTACACTTCAATAAATTACGTCCTTACATAGCAAGAGTGGGACAAGTTGGCTTGATCTTCGATCAAGACTCAGATTTCGGGGACCTTCATTATGCTCCAACAGATATGGCTGTATCATCTATGGGGGATGTTACGGATCACATAAACAGTGATTGCCAAGAATTAGATGATGTTCAGCGACTGGAATTATTGAATACTCTTGGAAAAATTCTCCAGTTTGTTTAGTTCACTTCCTGGTTTAGCAAAAGTAAAGGGACATAATTTAAAACTGAAACCGGATTTCACCCCAAAAAAAGATGCACCCTTACCGCATACCTATTGCTTTGCAGCAAGAAGTCGATCGTCAGATCAATGAGTTACTGCACCTCAAACTCATCGAACCGAGTGAAAGTGAATGGGCGCATCCAATTGTTTGTGTATCCAAAAAGAACGGAAGTATCAGACTATGTGTTGACTACAGACATTTGAATAGTTTCACTATTGCAGACGCATACCCTATGCAAAATGCAAAGGATCTTCTGTTTGAAGTGGGCCAAGCTAATTATATAACCGTTCTAGACCTAACAAAGGGCTACTGGCAGATTCAATGGCAGAGGAGGCAAAGCCTTACACAGCCTTTGTGACTCATCATGGTCATTACCAATTTTGTGTTATGCCCTTCGGGATGAAGAACGCCGGGAGTACCTTTCAAAAGTTATGGATCAGGTGCTAGTGAAACACCGGGCATATTGTCGATCATATATCGACGATGTAGCAGTTTTCTCCAAAACATGGGAACAGCACATGAAACATCTGTGTGTAGTATTTCAAACGATTCAAAAGGTCGGGTTCACGATTAACCTTAAAAAGTGCAATTTCGCAAGAAGACGTGTGAAGTTTTTAGGGCACGTTGTTGGTTCAGGGCAACATTCCCAGATCCCGGAAAGGTTGAATCAATCAAAAATATATCTGTACCAACAACGAAGAAAGAAATACGAAGTTTTCCTGGGTTTAACTAGCTACTATCGGGAATATATCCCAAACTTTGCTTCTTTAGTCTTGCCATTAACAGAACTGACAAGGAACCGAGTTCGAATATAATCCCTTGGAATGAAGTTGCCGAACAAGCTTTTACAAAATTAAAGGCACAACTGGTAAAAGCACCATCTTTGTACACACCTGATCTATCAAAACCTTACCAACTATACACGGATGCTTCAGCGACTGCAATCGGCGCTTGTTTGTCTCAAAACGATGAAAAGGGTAAAGAGAACCCAATTGCATTTTTCAGTAAGAAACTGACCGAAACTCAAACTCGGTGGGCAACCATAGAGCGTGAAGCTTATGCCGTTATAGAGGCATTGAAGCGCTTCGATAGCTGGATTTTCGGGGCCGAAATTGAGGTGATATCAGATCACAACCCTCTGACGTACCTAACCTTAACAACTCCTCAAAGTGCCAAACTAACTCGATGGGCATTAGCCCTCCAAAGATATAATATTGCTATTTCATACAGGAAGGGCGTTAAACATGGAAATGCTGATGCATTATCCCGGTTGCCTATTCCCATTAGTTAAATAAGATTCGAGCCAGATGATCGCTTGACATTTTTTTTGTATGTGTAGTAATTTCTGGAACTGCTAAAGATGAAAATTTTGGCTTTTGTGATATATTTTTGGTAACTTCTTTTTATATTTTAATATTTTTTTGAGTATTATTGTGTTAAAACTTGTACGGATATTAATTTTCTAGCATATTAATGTGATTTGTAAATCTATTTTTTGGGAGTTGTGTTAGCAAAAGCTCTTTTTACATGATACCTGAAAAAAAAAAATTTCTCTCGTTATCTTGTTTCTTGCCATGTATGTGTGCATGTGTTTTTTTTTATAGTTTCTTTTCAGCTTCATCGTCCTGGAATGACGGATGAGCTTTTTAAGGGGAGGTGTAGGAGTGGGAAGGCCCATTGACACCAGCTAAGGAATGGGTAGTTTCCCCTCCCCTTGGAATGTGGAATGGCAAGTGGCAGGGATTCGGTCTTTGGGTACGACGGAGTGAAGTCATGTCCGAGTGTTGCTAACTGTATAATAACCGTTTTCTTTAAATCTTTTTTTTTAATAAACCTTAATTTTAAAATTTAAATGCCAGGTTTTTCTTAATTGTTTCCGTGCCCATTGATTAGAAACAAACTTTACTGATGGGTTTTGACGTGTCCAATTGCAGAAGTCCTTTAACATCAATTGTAAAATAGTCGTGGACAACATCCATGGTATCCCTAAAACCTTTGACGAAGGGATTTTGGAACTGTCGTCCGGGTGACGAGGATGTGTCTCAAGGCCTTCCCTTTCCCAAGTTCTCATCAATGTTTGATCATTTGAATTCCATTTGCGTAATTTCATGCTGGCATTCTTCATGATTGTTTCAGCATCCTTTGATACTTTTAAGGCTTGGGAGATGTCATCAGCACCACTGATTACGTCATCAACATAGAGACAAGTGTCAAGCATTTCAGTTGCTGCTGGATATTGCTCACGGTAATTCTCGATGTGATGCTTAATTGTTGCGGAGAGCAAGAAGGGGCTTACGTTGACTCCAAACATCACACGCTTAAATCTATACACTTGAAACTTGTAGGGATCTGTTTGATTTGATCTAATGTCTGGAAACAAAAATCTAACTGCATCTCTGTCCTCGTCACGTAATGAGATTTGCAAGAATGCACGTTCTATATCTGCGGTGATAGCAATCGTGTTCAAGCGAAAAGAAATTATCAGGTGGAATATGTTTGGGTTTAAATTCTCACCTGACCATATACAGTCATTAAGAGATGGTCGTCCATCTTCATGGGAACTGCATCGAAAACAATGCGCATTTTTGTAGTTAGGCTTTCTTGGCGAAAGACCGCTTGGTGCGGTAAATAGAATACTGCTCTATCAGTTGGTTTTCAGTTTCTAAAAAAAAAAACCCTTTCAATTATTCCTTGAGATTCATATTCTTTCAAAATTTCGGAATATTGTATGTACAGAGTTGGATCACGAATGAATCTTCTTGTTAAGGATTTTACACGTTTTTCTGCTACGGAAAATTGTCATTTAACTCTTGTGTATGGCCCTTCCAGGAAACCCAACTTCATAACGACCACTATTGAAACGTACTGAAGATTTAAAATGTTGCATGGCTTGGTCGTCTGGTCACAACTAGACTCTGCTTTAATTCCTATTGCTTCTAAATCCCAAAATTTTGTTAAATTTCTATCAACCTGATCTTGGATGAAATTGCAAAAATAATAGTTCGATGGTTCGTTTTGAATGGAACCTGTCACAATGTAACCAAATACGGAGTCCTGCAATATTATTGAATTGTCATGTAATTTTATTTGTTTACTTTTTAATAATTCATAAAATATTTCACCTCCCAGGAGAATATCAATTCGTTTGGGAATATTAAATTCGCATCTGCATATCTTATATTTTGAGGCAATTTTATTTTTGTTAAATCCAATGGCTGTGTAGGAACGCAACCAGTAATTTTAGGGACTATGAGAAAGTTAAGTTTTTCTTTTAAATGAACTTCCGTTCGAAATTTCAGCGGAAATTCCTTTCCTCACTGAAATGCAAGCTCCATTCAAGCCTACAATAGTTGAATTCATAGAGTATTTATCCAACCCGAGGAAATTTGACGCTTCAAGCTACAAAGGCATTTCTGGCTTCCTGAATCGAGGATCGCGTTCATTAAAAGCCAACCCCCTGTCGCACTCTGAACTTTGACCTTCGCGGTCGAAAGCAAAATAGATTTCTCCCCCTCTCATTGTAAAGACGTCGCGGCTGGACTAGGGTCATAAATGACTGATGAACTCTGTAGAAAGGGGATATTTCTGTTTTGGTGTGGTTCTGATATCGCTCGGGGCACCCTTGTTTTGCAAAGAAGAGAATTGTGGTTCGCATTACAAACCCTACATTTCCTGTTCAGTTTTAAACAGTTCTTAATAAGGTGATGGCCTAGACAAAATTAAAGCATAGGTTTAAGGATCTCACTTTGTTGCTTCTTTCTTCAACAGACATCTCGTGAAACATTTTACACTTAAAAATTGGGTGTGTCTCTGAAGGACATAACGGACAGGTTTTTCATTGCTTTTCACGACAAATGATCTGAATTTTGGAGAATATTCGTTCTTGTTTTTCAACGAAGAATTTCTTTGTACGTTTTCTAAGGCTTGGCTCTTTTTTATTAAAAAGTCTAAAAATTTATTCCACTTAGGCAAATCATTAGAATGTAATTCCATTTCATATTGTTTACGCGATTCATCATCTAGACGTTGAGTTATAACAAAAATTAACATTGATTCACACAAAGCGTTAGGTTCTAATTCTAGTTGTTTTAAGGCTCTAAGATGACTCTGAATTGAATCTATTAAACTTCTGAGATGAAAAGCAGATTCAAATTTTATTTTGTTAGGATTTAAAAGTTCAGCAATATGACTATTTACAATTAATCTTTTTATTTTCGTATCTACCTTCTAAAGCTTCAAATAAAGATGAGTAAGAATCGTTTACTGTTTGCAATTGTTTTGCATGGCCTTTCAGGGCAGATTGTAAATAATATAGTTTTTGCGAGTCTGATAAACAAGTGTTATCATGAATTAATGATACAAATTGGGATTTAAATTGCAACCAATCTATATATTGTCCCGAAAATTCCGGTAAATTAATGGATGGCAGTTTCACATTGTAATTAGCGAAATCATTTTTTTTTTCACAGATAATTCAGAGGTATCCACATTAGAAGATTCAAGCAAGGTATTGAGACTCACCTCTAAATTATCTGCGTCCACTTCCATCGTGTCCAAACTGGTCTCGAAATCCATGAGCTCTTCATCTGAAAGAATCCTGTAGCTTTCGGTCCGAAGTTTGTCTATTTTTGCTTTCACTTCAGAAAGCGATGCGAGTTTAGTTCTCTTTTCAACTTGATTCAATGGTGAATCCACATTTTCCAAGGAGTTTCTAATGCGTGTGATCTGACCGAGCAGATGTGCTTTCCTTCTGTTAAACACGGTGAGTTCTGATAGTTCCTTTGGAGCCATTTTGATTTTTTGGCTCGGGCTCGACACCGACCACAAAAAGAATTGTACTTCAATCAGCTGGGAAAATATACGATCCAGTTGGGTTCTTGTCACCTACACGATTAGGCTCAAATGCCTATTACAAGAACTTTGGCTACGGAAGTTATCCTGGGATGACGAGCTACCGCCAGATATTCATGCAGTATGGTCACAATGGTGGTTAGAACTTCCATTTTTATCAGAGTTAAAGATTCCGCGAAAGATCCTCGATTCCAGTGGAGATTCAAGTGAAGTCCAAATCCATACCTTTCTGATGCCAGTCAAAAGGCGGCTGCTCCATATGCTTTTGACTGGCATCAGAAAAGGTATGGATTTTGACTTCACTTGAATCTCCACTGGAATCGAGGATCTTTCGCGGAATCTTTTAACTTTCTGATAAAAATGAAGTTCTAACCACCATTGTGACCATACTGATCTGGCGGTAGCTCGTCATCCCAGGATAACTTCCGTAGCCAAAGTTCTTTAATAGGCATTTGAGCCTAATCGTGTAGGGTGACAAGAACCCAACAGATCTATTTTCCCAGCTGATTGTAAGCACAATTCTTTTTGTGATGGGTTTTGACGTGTCCAATTGCAGAAGTCCTTTAACATCAATTGTAAAATAGTCGTGGACAACATCCATGGTATCCCTAAAACCTTTGACGAAGGATTTTGGAACTGTCGTCCGGGTGACGAGGATGTGTCTCAAGGCCTTCCCCTTTCCCAAGTTCTCATCAATGTTTGATCATTTGAATTCCATTTGCGTAATTTCATGCTGGCATTCTTCATGATTGTTTCAGCATCCTTTGATACTTTTAAGGCTTGGGAGATGTCATCAGCACCACTGATTACGTCATCAACATAGAGACAAGTGTCAAGCATTTCAGTTGCTGCTGGATATTGCTCACGGTAATTCTCGATGTGATGCTTAATTGTTGCGGAGAGCAAGAAGGGGCTTACGTTGACTCCAAACATCACACGCTTAAATCTATACACTTGAAACTTGTAAGGGATCTGTTTGATTTGATCTAATGTCTGGAAACAAAAAATCTAACTGCATCTCTGTCCTCGTCACGTAATGAGATTTGCAAGAATGCACGTTCTATATCTGCGGTGATAGCAATCGTGTTCAAGCGAAAAGAAATTATCAGGTGGAATATGTTTGGGTTTTAAATTCTCACCTGACCATATACAGTCATTAAGAGATGGTCGTCCATCTTCATGGGAACTTGCATCGAAAACAATGCGCATTTTGTAGTTAGGCTTTTTCTTGGCGAAAGACCGCTTGGTGCGGTAAATAGAATACTGCTCTATCAGTTGGTTTTTCAGTTTCTAAAACCCTTTCAATTATTCCTTGAGATTCATATTCTTTCAAAATTTCGGAATATTGTATGTACAGAGTTGATCACGAATGAATCTTCTTGTGCAAGGATTTTTACACGTTTTTCTGCTACGGAAAAATTGTCATTTAACTCTGTGTATGGCCCTTCAAAGGAAACCCAACTTCATAACGACCACTATTGAAACGTACTGAAGATTTAAAATGTTGCATGGCTTGGTCGTCTGGGTCACAACTAGACTCTGCTTTAATTCCTATTGCTTCTAAATCCCAAAATTTTGTTAAATTTCTATCAACCTGATCTTGGATGAAATTGCAAAAATAATAGTTCGATGGTTCGTTTTGAATGGAACCTGTCACAATGTAACCAAATACGGAGTCCTGCAATATTATTGAATTGTCATGTAATTTTATTTGTTTACTTTTTAATAATTCATAAAATATTTCACCTCCCAGGAGAATATCAATTCGTTTGGGAATATTAAATTCCGCATCTGCATATCTTATATTTTGAGGCAATTTTATTTTGTTAAATCCAATGGCTGTGTAGGAACGCAACCAGTAATTTTAGGGACTATGAGAAAGTTAAGTTTTCTTTTTAAATGAACTTCCGTTCGAAATTTCAGCGGAAATTCTTTCCTCACTGAAATGCAAGCTCCATTCAAGCCTACAATAGTTGAATTCATAGAGTATTTATCCAACCCGAGGAAATTTGACGCTTCCAAGCTACAAAGGCATTTCTGGCTTCCTGAATCGAGGATCGCGTTCATTAAAAGCCAACCCCCTGTCGCACTCTGAACTTTGACCTTCGCGGTCGAAAGCAAAATAGATTTCTCCCCACTCTCATTGTAAAGACACGTCGCGGCTGGACTAGGGTCATAAATGACCCCTGATGAACTCTGTAGAAAGGGGATATTTCTGTTTTGGTGTGGTTCTGATATCGCTCGGGGCACCCTTGTTTTGCAAAGAAGAGAATTGTGGTTCGCATTACAAACCCTACATTTCCTGTTCAGTTTTAAACAGTTCTTAATAAGGTGATGGCCTAGACAATTAAAGCATAGGTTTAAGGATCTCACTTTGTTGCTTCTTTCTTCAACAGACATCTCGTGAAACATTTTACACTTAAAAATTGGGTGTGTCTCTGAAGGACATAACGGACAGGTTTTTCATTGCTTTTCACGACAAATGATCTGAATTTTGGAGAATATTCGTTCTTGTTTTTCAACGAAGAATTTCTTTTTGTACGTTTTTCTAAGGCTTGGCTCCTTTTATTAAAAGTCTAAAAAAATTATTCCACTTAGGCAAATCATTAGAATGTAATTCCATTTCATATTGTTTACGCGATTCATCATCTAGACGTTGAGTTATAACAAAAATTAACATTGATTCACACAAAGCGTTAGGTTCTAATTCTAGTTGTTTTAAGGCTCTAAGATGACTCTGAATTGAATCTATTAAACTTCTGAGATGAAAAGCAGATTCAAATTTTATTTTGTTAGGATTTAAAAAGTTCAGCAATATGACTATTTACAATTAATCTTTTATTTTCGTATCTACCTTCTAAAGCTTCAAATAAAGATGAGTAAGAATCGTTTACTGTTTGCAATTGTTTTGCATGGCCTTTCAGGGCAGATTGTAAATAATATAGTTTTTGCGAGTCTGATAAACAAGTGTTATCATGAATTAATGATACAAATTGGGATTTAAATTGCAACCAATCTATATATTGTCCCGAAAATTCCGGTAAATTAATGGATGGCAGTTTCACATTGTAATTAGCGAAATCATTTTTCACAGATAATTCAGAGGTATCCACATTAGAAGATTCAAGTAAGGTATTGAGACTCACCTCTAAATTATCTGCGTCCACTTCCATCGTGTCCAAACTGGTCTCGAAATCCATGAGCTCTTCATCTGAAAGAATCCTGTAGCTTTCGGTCCGAAGTTTGTCTATTTTTGCTTTCACTTCAGAAAGCGATGCGAGTTTAGTTCTCTTTTCAACTTGATTCAATGGTGAATCCACATTTTCCAAGGAGTTTCTCGTAATGCGTGTGATCTGAGCCGAGCAGATGTGCTTTCCTTCGTTAAACACGGTGAGTTCTGATAGTTCCTTTGAGCCATTTTTGATTTTGCCCGGGCTCGACACCGACCACAAAAAAGAATTGTACTTCAATCAGCTGGGAAATATGATCCAGTTGGTTCTGTCATCTTTAATGATTAGGCTCAAATGCCTATTACAAGAACTTTGGCTACGGAAGTTATCCTGGGATGACGAGCTACCGCCAGATATTCATGCAGTATGGTCACAATGGTGGTTAGAACTTCCATTTTTATCAGAGTTAAAAGATTCCGCGAAAGATCCTCGATTCCAGTGGAGATTCAAGTGAAGTCGATAGCTCTGATTTTAACCACAATGGTGTGGTTATTCTAGAAAATGTCTAGAACGGATTATGAGCAGACTTTGAGTTATGTATAACTTGACTGCTCACAAAAGGCGTGGACTGTATACTTTAAAATGGTTTGTTTATTGGGGACGGTAGGTACGTCCGCCGAGGATGCATTACAAGATACTGACGAAATGTAAACAAGGAGAACTACTAGCGCCCCTCCTGCACATGCGGGTCGTAACATAATGAGATATCGAATTCAATCTAAAATAAATAATAAATAATTCCGAAAAAGTACCCGGCGACCACTTTTAGTCGTAAAAAAGGACTGCGCCACAATTCCCCCATACTACACTTGAACCACAATATCACTTTTTTGATTTTCTATAAAGCTTTTCATGAGAAGAAATAAAAAAACAAATTAAAACAGTAAATACAAATCTATCATTCATATTGAATCAAGAATCGTTTTCATGAAAATATAAAAATCGAATTATTATATTATTAGGATTTTTATATTTTTAGTATGATGTTACACACAGAAATCATAAAAACATACATAAATAGTTATTATTAAATGAGAAACAAAACTATATAGATGCATTCATTAAAAACAACAACAAACCTTTAAGATATATATTAGTTGCATGACCCGGCTTTGCACGGGCTTTCTTTCCCTCATGACGCCAGCAATTATGTGTGTGTTTGTACGCACGCAATGTGAGTGATTTCTAAAATTATTTCATTAAATTTCCCTTTTTCGAAATTTGTTCCACATATTTTCGATTTAAGACAGGTTTTTCCTCCCTCTAGCCCGGCATAACATGGTTTTAGTGTAAAATTACTGTTTCCTCTTCCCTCCCTCACAGATAAAATGTAGCTTCAAATTTCGATCCATGACGTTTAAAAAACAATATTGCATTAGTTAAAAAATTATTAATGTGAAGCAATTAAAAGAAACGATTCTTTAGTTAGCTTAAAAATGTCTCTGAAATGTGTTATTATCCAAAATAATAGACAATGTACTTTTAATAAATAAATAGTTAATTTAGTAATGAATTAATAGAAATACTTTTTAAAACACACACACACACACACACACACACACACACATATATATATATAAAACAGTAT
>BMAU01005455.1:0-60778 GCA_019973935.1 Trichonephila clavipes
TACGAATAGGTCCACGTCCACTGCGAAAATGAATGATTGGCATCGAATTCAAAGCTAGCGCCGATATTGGCGAGAAATTTGCTAAGCTCTGTAACCCTGCAGAATGTCATCCCCCTGTTTCCTTCCCCTCTCCTCATCTAAAAAGTGCTCTTTATTTAACGACTTCGCGTCTGCAGTGTTTCCAGCGTAAAGTTTCTTGTGAAATATTATCGATTTCTCTGTTGATTTAATTGGATAAATTAAGTAATGTGATTCATGTTACAATCAACTTAGTACCCATTTTTGTGCATCAAACGTATCTGTGATCAACTTATTAGTCTGCCGGTAATTGTTCAGCAGATAGGGAAGGTTGGTTTTATAGAGATTTGTTTAATTTTACCATCTCCTAAAATGGATTCGTTTTTGTTGTTATTTAACTATCATAATTTTTAATTGTTAGATTTTTTAAATAATTTATTCTTTGCTTTGAACGCCCGTAACAAGGAAGATGACAAGTTGGGAAACATCGATATGAAAATAGGCGTGATCTTGATACTTCATACACTATGTGATTGTGTGAATGAATATTAAAAAAAAAGAGAGAGAATATTCATTTTAATCTCATAATTAAAAATTGAACGCATGAAATATTCTCTGATGTTTCCCCCCTTATATTTTACAGTTTCTGTTCTGTATTGTTGATAAACACGATTCAACTTTTTTTTTCTTTCTATATCATATAAATTTAATTTTTAAGTGTTTCGATATTTCTTCTCTTAAATTTGGGGCGTTATGTTCACTTTTATTAAACATAATGCTAAAGAATTCCAATAGATTTTTTTCCCGATATATATAGTTAACATAACATTATTTTGAAAAATATTGAATTTTTTATACTCTGGTTTTTTAAAAAAAATTTCTTTCATATATGAAAGAGGAAGTCACAAAAATTCAATATGTTAAGTTGTTTAGATTTTTATTAAAGTACTATCAAATTTCCTGTAATTTTTTTCTTGTATTAATGGTAAAATTTATTAAAATCTGAATTTATGACATCAGAGTAAAGGAATGTGTTTTAAAAAGTAATGAGCGATAAAGCATTGTAGAATTACATATAGAACAATGAAAATAATTATGAATAATTTGTCCACTCATCTGTAAAGTTATATATTAAAATAGAAACTGAATTGTAGGTACAACATTTTCAAGTTTTTATCCCTTTAAAACCATACTTAACATCTTTTATACACTAATAGTGCATTTTTCTAATTTCTTTCCCAGCATGTTTCGCTGAATCATAGATTTTTTTTTTGCGGAGTTTTTTTCATGTCTGCTGCTTTTTCCACATAATTTATTTTGCTAAAATTTGTTAATTTCTGTTACTGTTTTTCAAGGTGTCAAACTCGTGGGCTACATGCAGCTCCCAACAAACATTTTTGCGGCCTGGCCAGTATATCAGCACAGAAACATTCACAATTCTTTTTCATTTTTAGGATTCAATTTTTGAAATTTTTATTAACATTTTTTGGTTTTATAATTTCATGTACAAACTTGGCCACCTGATGTTATTAAGTATAAAATGTATGTTTTAATAATATGTGATGTTACATATATTATCAGTATTAATTGTATGTTAGGTTTTTATGTTTTTTCCATTACTTTTTATAAAAAGTTGAATTATATGAGAAAAAGAGATTCTCTGTGGGAGAGAACTTTCCTTCATGTTTTTGTAATTTTTAATGGTGTTATTGTTTTTTTAGAAAAAATAGCTTGAGATTTCTTTCTTTGATATAGCTTCTAAGAACTTGTTAATCATGTTACATTCAAGTGATGTGCTGTGCTCTCTGTTGCATGACATTGATCTCCAGAGTAAATGCATGCTTGTGTGTATTTGTGCTTACTTCTATGCATATCCAGCTGTCTGTAAATAAACAAAGCTAATTTATTTCTTATCATTTCATGGGGGGGAGGGTGTATTATTGTTTGAGGCTATTGACAATAACATTTCATTAAATTTATCCTACCAATAACATATGATCACCCAGTGGCGTAACGGAGAATATCAGGGCCCCCCGTGATGCGAGGTGTATGTTATGCCACTGTGATTACCGATTAACACTTAATTTAGGATATGTCAGGATCAAGAAGAACAATTCAAATTGAGAAATTTGTTACTTAAGACAATTTGAAAAATTCAGATAATTCATTTTTGCTTGTTAATAATTTCTTTTAATGGAAAAGAACTGTATAATGGAGATAAAGATATAAATCTAGAAAATTCACAAATGAAAGTATCTCATTTGCTTTTGTGATGCTAATTAAAGCAATAAGGGTGCAATCCATTGATTTATAAATTTAAAAGTAAATGATCTTATAGTTATCCTCAATTGGAAGATAATTTAGAAAATTGGCTTAAGGTTTGAAATTCAACAAAATAAAACTACTTACTGTCAAAAAAAGACCTAATGAAATAAAAAAAATTAATATACAAATAATGTTCAAAATAATATATATATATATATATATATATATATATATATAGGAAAGAGAAATTATAAAGACTGGTTATATTCAACTTTGCAAACAATCATTATTTTAAAGGAAAAATTGTTTGAATTTTATACATTGATTTCAAGTTGAATACCAAATTTGAATAGTTGAATTATGGTGGCCGCTACAGATTTCAATGTAACAAAATAAAGCAAAATGTACATATATAAATCCTTACATACAGTTTATTTCTGTTGACAATTTTGTTGCATTTTTCCTTGGGTAGTACTTAACAACACTTGTGTATAATATAATAAATTATAACTTAGAATATGAAGAAAAAAAAAGCTAAGCCGTTTTTAAATCTTTGAATTATCTCATTTTTTATTACATACGTATATGGTAATATCCCTTTAAATTATATTTCTTTTTTGAAAAATTCATGTAACATTAATTTAATTTTGGGTCTGTAGCATTAAAAAAATTGGTACTTAAGTATTATTATAACCATATTGGCAACATTATTGAAACTAAACTCATGGTTGCCAATTCAGCATGTACAACTTATCAAATCAGGGTTGTCAACTTGGTGAGTTATCTTGGACATTGGCATTGGTGTGATAAAACATAGGTACCAACAAATTTTATTGATGTTAAATTTGTTGTGTTATTAATAATTGAATTTTTTTTTGATAGATTCTGTTGTAAACAAACATGTCTGACCGTAGACAAGAATTGGAAAGGAAGAAGCAAAAGCTTGCTCTCATTCGAGAGGAGAAAGAGAAAAGGAGGAGAGAAAAGGCTAAGGAAGTAAGTATTTTTAAGTAAATTGTTAAGAGCTTTTTAGATGTGTATAAATTACATTTGTAAAAGTGTAATTTTTAGAAAATATTATTACTCATAAATATACATTCAAAAATTTATTATTTTATCTAAAGAAATTTCTACATGACATTCAAATTATCTACAATTTGGAAAATAATTTTTGGATGAAAATGTAAAAAAAAATATAGCTGTTACTCTAAATTATGTTTATTAAAAAAATCAATTATTTATAAAAAAAATTGATTTTTTATAATTAATGTAAATTTTAAGTGCCATTTTTTAATTTTAGATTAATTTATAAACAAATCTAAATAATGAATTTAAAAACTGTTATTTATAAGTTATTGTCTTATAAATAGTTTGTTTTGTTAAATTGCTGTTGTAAATATTCTTAATGACTTTTAGTAAAAAGGAAATGTGATGTTTCTAACTATAATATCTTACTATTACACAGTGACAATTACTTTAAAAAAATAAGAATAGGAGAAAAATTTTCTTAAATTAATCATTTTGATTTCATTATTGTGATGAAATTTTGGAAACAGGAGGGGATAAATGTAAATATGTTGTTTTGCATACCAAATAAAAACTAAAACTAAACTGATTTATCAATCTTTTACATCTTTTCAACTCTTTTATTACTGTGAGTTTGAACTTTTTTTTTTTCAGGCTGAAAAAGCTGCTGCAGTTACTACAGAAAAAGACTTGAGAGCTCAAACTGAAGAACTCTTAGAATCATTGGGGATTCCTGCAAATGGTTTGTATTATTTCATTTTTTAAATGTACTCAATTATAATTTTTAAAAGTAATATATAAAGCCTTCACCTACTCCTTTTTCTCAAAATTGTAATAACACAATATAATTTTATTAAATACTACTTTAATATTATTAAAACATATAGAAACATTGTACTAGTTAAATAAATTTAATATTTCCCTGTAATTTTAAAATTGAATGTGGTAATTTTTTCTCATAATACATTTTCTTTTATATATGAAATTAATTGCTACTGTTCTTTAATTTGTATTATTTTTAGTGCTTTGCTGTTTGTATTAAAATGAACCTATACTACTATCAAAATATCCATATTTTTATTTGTTTTTTGTTCAATTCTGACTGTATTTTAGAAAAGTAGTATTACTAAAACATTATTATTTAAAATACTATTGAACAGTTGCTTGTAACTCTATTGTAACACATTATCAAAAATTTTCAAAATTGCTGTAAATGCTAATAATGTCATTTCTTTTGTATCTTGAATTGTATTATTATACAAATTAAGATGTCTGATTTTGCTTATTAACATATGTAGTATGTATCCTAATATTATTTTGGATAAGAAAATCTTTTGTTTCTTCAGAATCACCTATTTCAAGAATTAATTCTTCGCCTCGATCAGCTACTCCAGAAACTCGTAGTACTCCTCCTGACAGTCAACCTTCTTCGGCTCCACAATCTGGATCATGGAATTCCAAGTAATATTTTTTCTACAGCATTGTGATTAAATCAAATTAAAAAAATAAGTTTGAAAACGTTTTCTTGGAATATTTATAAATGTTATATTATTTTAAGTGTAATTTATGGCTCAACCTAAACTATTTATGGGACAATTATTAATGTATTTTAGTGAAAGTTACTTCTTTATGAGAAATTTTATGTAAGCGAAGTGGCCTTCCTTATATTTGTAAAAACATTTCTAAATGATCTTTTTCTTCATAATATTCTATCAAACAAAATTTCATTTAAATTCAATGTTATTATATTTTTTAATGAAATTTTATAAATTTAGTTTTTTTCTCCCTTTTTGTTACGATCTAAATTTTCATATTCCTCCTTTTATAGGAAAGTTTCTCTCTCATTAGTGAGCGTAAACCAAGTGAATATTCCACCAAAAGAAAAAGTAAATTATAATAAGCAAACTCAAACAGCTGCAACTGGTCAAGATAGAGATGGTAAGAATAATCTTTTAAAATTTCACATTGTGTTATTAATTTTCTTTAGTGAAGAGAAATTTTAGATTAGAAATTTTAAATTCTATAAAATTTGAGACTTAAATTTTTTACCTGTTACAAATATTATATGATGTTTTTACAAATTTTTGTTGTATATTGAATCTGCTGTTCAGAGGAGAATTCATTGCTATGCTTTGTAATGATATAAAGTTTTTATTTCTACAAATGTTATGTGATATTAGCATTCAATTTCATTTTGTTGAGACAGTTTTGCTTCAAAAGAAGGCACCTTGTGTTTTTATATACCTATTTCTGCATTAATAATTTAATTATATGTTCTTAGAATATTTTTAAAATATTTTTTAGATAAAAAAATTCCTTCTGAATTTTTTTTACATTTGACAAACTTGAAATTTTTTTTAAATATTAGTATATAAACTTTTCTTTCTAACTTTTGCATCTCTTTTCTGCATCCTTAAAAATCTTGAAGAAATCATAATATAGATAACATATATAATGATAATAGTAGTACATCTATATAATGAGATTCTATTGGGTACATTTTTCTCTTGTACTTTGGTATTTATCTTAAGTAGCATAGTTTGAAACATTTCACTTACATAGGTGCTTACTATTCATTGTTTTGAAAACTGTATTTTTTAGGTTATAATTATGTTGTCCTCACTCTTAAAAACTTTTGATTGGTTAATTTTGTTTCATTATTCTTTTGTTGTAAATACTCAGTTTATTGTGTATAATGTAACATAGTTAACTATCCATATACATACTCAAAAACAAACAAATTAGTGTAATGATCAAACAGAATTTTTTAAAACAGATTTCACTTGTTTTACTTTGTTAAAAAGCCAACTGGGTGGCTTAATTGGTTTGGCGCAGGCCTTGTACAACCTAGTTTGCAGGTTCAACCTTGGCCCAAGTTGGTGGATTTTCGTGAAGCAAAAAACCGGCAGTGTCCATGTTGTATGATTATACAACATGTTAAAAATCTTTGAGCGCCTGTTTGGCTTGGATGCTCTTGGCGAAATTGAATTCCCCATATGGTTTTGCATTAGGAAACTAGGCATCAAAATTATTAGTGGTAATTGGTATACCACCTATATATGGTGCAGCACTAAAAAGAGATGCCAGCTCCTGGGGAATATACTAGGTTTGCAATGATAACACACCAATCTGCTGTCCCATTAGAAATAAAAAAAATCTTTGTTAAAAAAGTATAACCCCTCTAAACTCAAAGGAAAGCTGTAAGGTTAACTAATTTTAATGTTATTTTGATTAAATATTATTAAACGAAATACTTTTTAAACATTTTCATTAAACTATGTGGTACAAATTAAGACAACATTCTTATAAAGCTGCCATACATTTTCAATTTTAAAATGAATATGAATATGAAATTAATATGAAAAAATATTCTTTATGATCACATTCATAAAAATAGTTTATTTTTTGGAGACATAAGTAATTGTCACATTTTACATATCTTACACAAGACTTTTTCTTACGTTCTGTATTGCATTTCATCTGATTTGCCAATTTCATATGCTAGGAAATGTCATATTCTGTCAAATGTTGCATCATTTACTGACAAAGTTGGTCATAAGTCATTGATATAAACAAATGGCAGTTCAAGGGCACAATATGTGGAGAGTATGATGGATGGGATAGGATATCCCATTAAAGTGTTTCCAGGTAGTTCTGAATGCCATTGCAATATATGGGGGAGCAGTATCCTGTTGCAAAATCACCTAGTTATGGATACTCATTTTCCAGCGGCAATACTACATGATGGTTTTAACAGTTCATGATATGTTACACCCATTTGATCTCTCAGATACAGAGCATGAGTTTTGATCCATGAATATTTGGCTTTGCTGTTGTTGCTGACACATGGCTGTATTTCATTCATGATTTCTTATGCTTGTAACAATGAATCCATTCATTGCCAGTTACAATTTAAAGCAGAAACCCTTTTCTTTTTTGCCCCTGGAGAATTTTGCTCAATTTTGTCTACTTGTTTGACATTTCATGATGTGAAGGGACATAAACAAGGAGGATTTATTTTAAAAGTAAATGAAATTTTTAATTTCATGAAGATACTTGCTTGTTCCATGTAGTGTCAGATGTTGTCCTGTACACACATCTTAAATTCAAAAATGCCAAATTTTTATGAATAAGCTTTAACAATCTGAACCGTTTTGATGAAAACTTGTATTAAAAAGTTATTACAATATCTAACGTCATTACATATATGGTTATCACAATTGGATCAATCGATAATATCCAGAAATGGTTTGAAATAATAAAATAAAATATAAACAACATTAAACCAAATTACTTTGATTTTTTTATGCTGAAAAAGAAACAACATAATCAAATCAACATCCAGAAATGGTTTGAAATAATCAAATAAAATATAAGCAAAACAAAAATGACTTTTGCCAAATTAACAAATTAAAATTCATTTGTTGAAAAAAAATGGGAAAAATCACTTAAAAATTTAATCTTAAAAAAAAAAATCTAAAGTAAGTATCGAAAAAACTCTTCTAGTGCACATCATTAAAAATTATAGGAACTATGTGCCAAGTTTAATACTTCTGAGTTGCTTAGAAGTGAAGCACACACAAAAACTGTTTCTGTTATTAGTATAGATTTCCGATAAGAAATAATTTTAAACAAAAAGAAGTTTAATAATGTGTGTAATCAATTAGCTACACAAATAGATGTGTAGGTTAGGATAATTATTGATCAATGCACGTGTAATTAATATCATTTTAACTAATTGCGATTTCGGACTGAATTGTGAATCTAAACCATTCTTGTGAATCCACTGGAACATACACAAAAAATTTCATTAAAATCGGTCCACCTGTTTAGGAGGAGTTTAGTCACGCACACAGAAAATTTTTATATATAAAGATAATGCAATTAAAATTGAGAATGCTTACAGAAAATTAAATGTGATTATTATTACAAGTATAATGACACTTTCGCTAATGTGTGTTGGAGTATAAAATATTGTCTTTGCTTTTTATGCCTATAAGTTAAATAATTTAATTTTCAAAATTTTTTACTTCTAAAGTGAGAAATGAAGGAAGAAATTTACATTTCATGTCAGTAAAATGTGATTTATTTTCTCACTTAGAATTCAGTACAACTGAGCTGTATGCTAGTAAGATTTTATTTTCCATTTTACACTTTTCATTATTTTTTGAATGTATGATAATACACTTTATAAAATTTCATTCAACAGCTTCAAATAATGACATTAATTGACTGAATTTCTGTAGAAAACAAGTGAATGTGAATATATTTGCTTTTTGTTATTCATATATTGGATTCTGCTCTTTGCTGTTTTTATGCTTCTTATTCTATATTCAATTCTGAAAATTTCTGTATTATGAACTTATCCTATATCTTATTTCTCTTCTTACTTTCTTATTGGAGGTGTGCCCCCAGCGGGTGGTAAGTTGCATTTCTTTTACAGTGTTTAGTTTTAGAAAATTTATGTAATATAACAAAATAGTTATATTTTTATGTCATAAAACTGACATGTAGACATTTTAACATGGGTCTAATTTTTGCCTGATTGTTGTGATAATTTTTAATTTGCATTTTTGTTTTTGTTCAAAATTGGTTTTCTTTTTTTGTTAGTTGTTTTGCTTTGAAAATATAGAAGTTGCTCTCTATTCTTTTATACTTATAGGGACAACATATTTGTTTAAGTTTTGCTAAATGATTGTTGTTCATCATTTCATATTTAAAATTTAGCTCTATTATTGCTCTTTCAAATGCTGAAATTTAGCTCATGATTTGAAAGCTGTAAAAAATTTCATCTAGACATTTGTTAAATTACCCAAGTTGCTGCCAATGCATGAATAAAATGCATTTAAAAATAACTGTAGCTTCACAAATAATATTGATGTTTTTTAATCTTTGCATGGCTATTTAGGTGTTGCTATGCATAATTATCTTTTTTTTTTGTGATTTATTATTTGAATGTGTTAAACTTTTTGTATTTTATTGATGTTCCTAAAATTGTGAATAATGTATACTTTTAGCTTAATATATTGAATGTTGATTTATGCAGGTGAGAAAATAAGCAAGAATCTCATTTATAATGGAATATTTTGGGAAAAAAAATATTTATAGAATTCAAATTTCTTTAATCAATTTAAATTAAAAACAGAAAACTTGTGCAATTTTAGAATTTTCAATTGTTCCATTTAACCTTTTGAATGTCTTTTTGACTTTTTAACAGCTTTCAAATGCATTTCAAGAATATAAAATTATATCTGATGTTTATCACATGTTTTAAAATAGTTGTAGCTTTTCTCATCTTTTTTTACATAACATTTTTAAAAAAATTCATGTAAAGAGTTTTTCAAGAACTATCTGATTGAATTTTTTTATTATATGGAATATACACAAGTAGAATTTTATGAAAAGCTGGTTGGGTGTTTCTTTTCTGTAACATATTTGATAAATTTTATCTGTAAACACTAGTTTGCAAATTTCCCTTTTAAAAGTACTATTTATTTCCATGTATAAACCAAGAAGTTTTTGGAACTTTTTGAATGAAATTAAGGGATCGGTTTATATAAAGATTCGCTAATAAAAAAAATGTAGTTCAGGGAAAAATTTTTTTTTTAACATTTCCATTAGTTATGCATAAGTTTTTTAATCTGTTAGTTTTGGGGGTGTTTTGAATGGAACTTGCATTTTAAAAGGAAAAAAAATGCAGAACCTGAGTTTTTAAATTGTTTGTAAAATTCTCATTTACTAATTGAGATGTCTGAATGTATATGATAATCATGGAGGGAGATTTTTCTTAAGAGAATGGAAAATAGGTCAACAACAGCTCGATGTATACGAATTTTCTTTCTCACTTATTTTCCAAAGTATGTCTAGCTCACATATTGTACAACAGGGATGGGCATTAAGTCATTCACGTTTGACTGGTGGATCACCAAGACGTTTTGGGGTGACCGCCTTTACTAAGACACTTACTAAAAAAAACATATTTATGGAACACCGATGCCAGCTAGATTGGAGAATTGGCTTTTCACAATCAATGCAATTATGTTCACTAAGTAAATGATTCAATAAATGTGTGGACAACACATGTACCTTAATTGGAAGTGTGGGATAATACTTAACATATTAGCTGCCCCTTTTGGGGAAAAAGGCGCTCACAGCAAAGCCAATAGAAAAAATGAATTTTTCCACTCACATGTTGATGATCAGCTCTTCCTGCAATAATGCAGGACTGGTTACTGAGACATATATCATCCCACACCGTGTGCTTCCACAGAATTAGGTTGTATTGATTTTGTCTTGCAATGGGGCAGGACTCGGTAGCCAACACAATGTACGATAATAAAAATATACGATAAATAAAATTTCTTCAAACTTTAGTAAATAACATATAACTAAAGCGAGAAATATATTGATACTTTAGTGTACTTTGTACCACTATGCATATCTGTTAAACTAAGCTTTTTTTGCCCACTAAAGTATAATTATGGAAAAACAATGTTTGGAAAGCAAAATGTCACTTTTTATGAAATGTATAAAATAAAACTTTAATCTTAACTAAAATAGAATTAAGGAAAGATCTTTATTTAGTTCTAAAGATATATTTTTAATGAGAATGAAATGCTTAATTGATCAATATTTTATTATAATATCAAATAAAGAAACATCTAGTAAAATTTAAAATTATCTTACAAAATTATTTTTTCAAAGTTACACTAAAAAGTTAATTTAAAGCATAGAACTTTTGTTTGTGTATTTTTGTTAGTGAAAAAATTCTTAATCATTATCTTTCATTTTTTTAAAAAAATTTGTGAATTGCGGATTTATTAGGTGTAATAAATTGTGAAGCAGAACTATATATGACTTAAAAATGTTTATGTGTCTCGTTTCTATTTGCATACAGTGCAGAAATTTTTCTGTGTTTTTAATCCTTGTGTTCTTAAAATGTTCAAAATAATAATGATATTTTATTAATTTTGTTAAAAACCATTTTTTTTTTTTATTTTTCATTTTTAAAAAGGACATTCTTTTTAAAACATCAGTTTTCAATAATTTTATTTTATTTAAAACAGATTTCCATTCTTCTCCTAACTCATATTATTGATTAAAAATTATCATTAATTCTAGTAATCTATGTAAAGTAGATATTAAATTATATGCATGTATATTAAATGCTCATGTTATTAAATTGCAAGACAAATTTTATTACTTCAAAAATAGCTCATTTTTAGATTTTCATCATTTAATTGTAATACATATTTTTTATTAAGAATTTTGTATTTTTTCTCTTTTATTATTGTGCTGCTTTATTCAGAACTTGATATAAAAGAAAATGCATGTTTATAGCATAAATTTAAATCAGTTTACATTATGGTTTGTTACAAAATGCCTTGTTTTCTAATTCTCCACGATAAGAGGGGGAAAGAAGGGAAGGAAAATTAATATGGTATAAAAAATATATGGGAATGATATTTTTAACTTGCCTTTTAATGTAATGGTAAAGAACTTGCATCTCTTTTAAAACTAAAACCAGGCATTTTATCTGTCCTTTATTCTGTTTTTCATCTCATTACCTCTTTAATATAATTCTAACCTTTCCAAACTAATCTTAATTTCCTTTTCCTATTGCAAGGATCTCTTAGTTCTTCTCCTTTTAAGGATAACAGTTATCACTGGAGGACTCGTAAAGGTTTGTTGAAAAATAGAAAATAACTAATAAAAAATGCTTTCTTTTTCATTAGTTTATATACTATTTTTCACATAATGTAATTATCTAAGTTTTAAAATTGTTTTTAGAGATGTTTAACCATGCTAATCTATAGCAGTTTTTAAGTAAGAAAAATTCATTCACTATGTTTTAAAAGCTTATTTATTTTTTAAAAAAAGGAATCTATTGCCATAAAAGTTTTGGAATTTTCTTTTATGAAAATCTTTCTTTTCAAAGCTTCCTTTTCAAAATAATAAACCATTTTAAAAGGAAATATGAAAAGAGTATATATAATTTGCATGTATTATCCAGTTTAGTTTTGACTCTAATCAAATTTTCAAATTTGGTATAAGAAGCATAAAAATGGAGGATATAGGTTTGGAAAATTAAAGCTTTGCTTAGTACACCTTCTAAATATTGGTTTAATCATTTAATTACAATTATATGATTAAACCAACATGTACAAAGTCTACTAAGCAAAGTGTAAAGTTTCCCTCTCCATCACCTTCATTTTTATGTTTCTTATACCAAACTAGATAATAGTCAAAATGTAATCCAAAAGAGGAAGAATCAAGATTATTGACATAGCTGTATTAACTATTTCTTTGATTTTTTCCTTGTGTCATATATTGTGTTTTGTGTATCCTGGTGAAAGAATTGTGTTCATTCTCGCCTGCTGCATCGAAACTAAAAAGATTACCACATAAATCATAGAAGTATTTGAAGAAGTTAATATGTATAGAATAGAGCATTGCAATGAGTGATCAGTGGAAACATTATAATGTACTTATATATTCTCTTTTTTTTGTGAAATGGTATATCCTGTCTGCCTTTGAATTTAAAAATTCTGTTCCATGTTTCTTTTTATGTATCTGTGTGAATAAATTTAATACAGAATAGTTGAAATATGTTGCATATTTTATGAAGAGAATGTAATTTCTTTAAAAGTTTAGTCTTACACCAATCTTTTTCTGTGATATTTATGTAATATAAAAATTATCTTGTTATTAATTGCTTACTGAAAACATATCTGATAATAATTTTAAAAGGTACATTTCCCCATTTGTAATTAAGTTTAAATATTTTTCCTACGTTAATTATTCAAATCCAGCTTTATAGATATTCATATTTATAGATAAGAATATTACCTATTATGCATTTTTTCACAGATGTAGACTTATTTGTTGAAACTGCTTGAGAAAATGCATAATAATAAAAATAATAATAAAAATTTTAATAATAAAATTAATAATAATAATTACATAATAAAAATTACAAAAAGTAAAATTTGAATGAAAATTTATATTCTTGTATATTATATCTTTAACCTTATCGCTGCGTAGTGCTACATGTGTCACACCTATGTTTGCCTGTGGAAATCACAGGATGCACAGCGAGAGGGTTAAAAGCTTTCTTTTTATTTTCTATTTTTAAAAATTCATAAAACAAAGTATAACTTATTTCCCCATCTCACCTGCATAATCCAACAGATAATTTTTGAATACGTTTTTTTTTACTTATGTCAAATTCATATATATATACATTGTTTAAATTGATTCATATTTTTGTAAATTTTTTTTCAAGTATGCTTAATTTACTAAAAAAATTATCAGAATGTCTTAATATTTTTGTGATTTTGCACTGTTTTTGTTCTTTCTATTTACTCTTTTTTTTTTCTTTCCTGTAGCGCATCCTTTGGATTATTATGGTAAGATAATTATTTTAATGTTTTTCTATCATAAATAATAATAACAGCATTGAATTTCTGTACTATATTGTATAAAATAATAGTTCTTCAATTTAAATAAAAAATTTAATATTTTTACATTAATCTATGTGTTGAATGTCTTATACATATGAATAAAAATTTAAATTTTTAATAGTCATACATTGGGATGAAGGTAAGGTTTAAAGATCTAAATTTCATTAAGTTGTTTCAAGTGATTAATATTTTGCATAATAATTTCTTTTACTTCTTTTTGTCTATTCTTTTTAAAAATTTTAGTTGCAGGGCTATTTTCACTAACCAAAGCTAGTTGGTTTTAGCTCAGCTTTGTTTTTCTTAATTTCAATTAATTGTTGATTAGTAGATTTTATGCTAACTATGTTTGTATTAATAGGATTCAGACTAACTTTTCATTTGTTTGCACTTTCTTCTATCTATCGTATTTATTTAAGAAATTCTGTTTTTCATTTTAGTATTTTTGCCTAATTATCACAATTGATTTAATAAATATCTCCAAAAATTTCATTCCAAATAAATTTATGTTAAAAACATGTCATAGAAATTGTTTTAAATATAATCTAAGGGGAAAAATCAGTTACCTTTTAGTTGTAGTAGGTCATTTAAAATTTTATTATTTGGATTTTAAACTTTTTTTTTTAAATTTAATATTTATTAGTATAGCAACAACTTTATTTTTAATGCCCTTAGAATAGGCTTTGTGTTCCTGTGACTGTTAAATTTTGTATGTTAAACAAAATATTCTTATATTTTTTTTAAAATGAGAAAAACTTTTTTTCCCCCTGAATAATGATTTACTGCTTTAAGACATTGTAAAGAAAAATTTTAGATAAATAATTGATTTTAAAGCGAATAAAATTAGGTATATTCATTTAATATTACATGCAATGTTTTTTATTTGCTTTTTTTTCTTTAGTGTTTAATTTTAAATGAAAATATTTTAATGAATGTGAATTTCAAAGTTTCTGAAAGTACATTGTGGGAAAAACAGTTTTCCTTTTTAATTTCAAGTTAAAATTATGATGAGTATTAATTTTTTTTTATTGAATTTAGAAATATTGTAACTAAACTTAAAGGAAATGGAAATTTTTATGTAAATATATAATTTTTATTTATAATCTCATGTATCGTGATTTGTCCTTTAGTTTATCTTTTACATTTTGGAGCAAAGCCCGTAAAAAAACTTCTATGATAATTTATATTTAATTTAAATTAAACATACTTCAAGTTATGTAATACTTGTAAATTACTTTTTAAAATAATACAAATGTGTAATCTTTAGATTTTTTAGTATTGTACGTTATGTTCTATGTGCACTTTCTTTTGGAATAATAATCTGTCATATTATGTGAGTTGATTTCTTTGGAGAAATCTATAATTTTGCTATTCTTATTTCAATTCCGCTGGAAACATTAATTTATCTCAAACCTGTAGAATGGGATGATGAATTTCAAGGTATGTTTTCTACCAGACAATCTCCGATAAAATGCTAGTGACATACTGACTTGCTTTGCTTTTTCATGACCCATTCTTCCTAAAATATAATGTGTGCATGTTAATTAGGAATTAAATTCACTGATCTTATCATAATTTTTGCTAATTTAAACATAATGTGTAGATTTCTAGTTTTTTTAAAAAATTACTAATATTTAAAATATGTAACTTAATTAATATTTTAATTTATTTTTATAAGTGTATGATATATTAATGTTTTTTAATAAATGTATCAGATTTTAATATTTTTTTATAAATATTTATTGAAAATTTAATGAATTTTTAATATTTATTATATGTTGGAGATGTTTTATTTAAATTAAGACTTTTTTGTTTTTATATGTCAAATGTTGTATTATAAAGATATGTGTATGGGATAACACAATGTTTTGAATTTTTATCCTTTGTAATGTAATACATTTCTTAATTGTTGGTGGGTTTTTTTTTCTTTCCTCTAAAAAGGGACAAATTACCGATTTAAAAAAACCCTGTTTTTTATATAAGTAACTGCATATATATTATTTCTAAATGTAAATTTGTCCTAGCATATTTTTAATGATATAATTTTTTCAATAGTAGTATTGAAATTCATGTTTATTACTAAGTTGAGAATGACTCATATGAGATCCTCTGTAAATGTATTTCAAAAATAATTTTACTCTGAAAAAAACATTAAAATTTAAGTGCTATCTTTTTTTATACTTCTGTGATGAAGAACTACTTATTTTGGTGTTAGAGCAAAAGGGAAACAGGGAAAAAACTTAGTATATCAACATTAAGTTTTGCTATGCAAAATCTACTGATTAAGCTACCATACTTTTATAGAAGATGGGGAATTATATATAAGGCAAGAATATTTAAAATTACCTTTTTTTGTACCAAAAAATTTTACTGCCCATAAATCTCATTATTTTCTTTTTAAGAGTTTTATAAGTGTTATGGGGTTTATGTTTAATATATATTATTTTAAAAAAAATTTCTGGTTTTAAGATACAATTTGTGTAATTCTATTTTTGTGTTTTAATTGTGTATTTTTTGTACAATTTTTTCATGATATAATGCATTGATTTTTGTTGGACTCCTTTTTTTCTATCTAGTTTGATTTTTAAAAAAATAATTTATCAGTTAGTCTTTTATTTATACCTAAAAGAGGTATTCAAGCACACCTTATAATTCTGTAAAAATTAATGTACAATTTTTTTTAAAAAATCCTTTTTATAATTTCAGTTACAAAACTTACTTAGTTTTTCTAATGTTTTAATGCAAGAAATAATCAATAGTATTTAATATTAAAAAAGAAATTTAATACTTTTATAAATTTTTTAAATAAATAATACAATTAATGTTGCATATGTATTTAATTGAGATCAAATACTTATTTACTATTTTATATTTTAATTATGTAATTTAATCTTTAAAATCTTAGAAATTAAATTTTGAAATTAATGTTTCATTTTAAAAATCAGGAGAAAACATTTCTATTTTACTTATCATTTTTTATTATTATTTGAATTTTAAATGTTTTTTAATGTTTACTTAATTTGAAAAATACATGAAAAACTATATTGCAAATACAACTATTGTATCAATACCTATGATTTTACTTTATTTTTTATAAATGTACTTAAATGTCATAACTTAATGAATATCTTGAACTTTATAATATGCATGATTTGCAATGCTAGTATGCACCTGCTGCATTTTTATCTTACTTTTGAGTTATTTTGCTTAATTTCTTTCTTTTTTTTTTTCCCATTTGTTTATTTTTCTGATGAATGTTCTAATACATTAATTCATGTAGTTTTAGCCCTCTTTTTCGTATTAATTTAATAAAAATGTTGTGACTCTTTTGTGAATCACTACTAACAAATGTTTTGAGTGCATTTATTTATGAATTAATTACATTAAATTTCTTTTGTTAATGAATTCAGTTTGAAGTCTACACTTTATTTTTATTGAATAGATTTGAAAAAGATTCAGTAATTTTTTTTTTTTTTTTTGTCTGTGATAAAAAAATTATCTTAAAAATGCCTAGGGTGTTACACACTCCCAAAACTAAGAAAATTGAAAATAGGGAGGATATAATAGTTAATTATTACAGTTTTAGTTCCATTTTAAATTATTTCTGGCATTTATTTTCGATGGGAATACATATTATTGTAAATTTGAATGTAAAAAAGGAATATATAACAAAAATAGCAGTGTAATAAAGAATATATTTCAGGGAGGTAAATCCTCCAAAATATGTATATTTAGAGCAATACTGCATCATGTATGAGTAATTAAATAAAATCAATTAATTACCAATCTAAATTAAATCAAAAATTCCTTTACTAATTTCTTAACTATGACTGTGAGTGATCCTTTTTAATTGTAATGTTTTTATGTGTATTTAGTTTTGGAATTTCCATAGCATCTGTTTAATATTGACATATCAGCACAAAGAATATTTTGCTTTGAAACTTTCAAAAAGTGTATTAAATGTTTAATTAAATTGGCTAGCTTATAAAATATTTGAATAATACTGATATTACTGCTTAATGACACCATTAATATTCCCACTGAATTTAATGTTTTTTATAAATTAGTATGAAATACATAATTATGTTCAATTTTCATATACCGTAAAATCCGATGTATGACGCGCACTTATACTTTCAAGCTGCAATTTTTAATTTTTAGGTATACCACTTTATGACCACTACTTTACAAAAAAACAGGAAATGTGCTTCGCAATGCTCTTATATTTTTAAGTCATTATTCGATTTAACTTATTCGAAGTATTATTCCAAGCTCTAGAAAAAAAATAATATACTTTTTGAACTACAACCCTTTAAGTTCATAAGGAATGTCACTCCTTTTCAAGGAACAGTATTTCGATCTATCTAGAAGTCTAAATTTTTTCTATGCTCATTTTTTTTTTTTTTAAAGCTCTCATTTTCATACCTGGCGTATAACACGCACCAGAAAATTTCGATCATATTTCTTGTGTCAAAAGTGTGCATTATATGCAGGATTTTATGGTATATATGTAGATTAAAACTAAGATTTAAGGAGGAAAAGAATCTTTGTTATTAATAAAAGCATGTTTTTGATTTATTGAAATTTCAAATAATGATTTTAATTTATTAAATTATCTCCTTAGAAGAAGTTATTTCTAAAAGAAAATTTGACTGATATATTGTTTGAGTATTAATGCATAAAACAGTTTAATTATTTTATCTATTAGTCCTCACATATGCAGACATGTCTGCTGAAGATGATGTTGAAGGTTCATCTTTAACATCACATGAAATGGATACACCTCCTTTATATCCAAATCATAGACCTTCCCATAAAGGTTTGCCTCATATAGAAATGGTTCGTCCTGCTCAAGATACTGCTACCACAACTGTTGCTGAACCAAAGAAGGAAGAAAAGAAAAGTATGCATTTTTTTTCTATTATGCTTTTTAAAAGTCATACATTAATCTTTTGCTTACTAATATCCAATATAAATGTTATAAATTCGAGGTTGGGCTCAATGAAGTCTCCACTAGTGTAACTATTATTTATTAATTTGAGTTTGGTTATCATACATCAGGGATGGTGAACCGATGGCATGTGACGCAATACTTTGAGCACGCCACCGATCAAAAAGGTTTGCACTTAAGTTCAAAATAGCAAAGTTCACTGATGTATTACGAACAAATGCGAGTGATCGGTCATGGTGCGCGAGACGGAGGGAGCTTGTTTGTTATTGTCTTATAATCCTAACATAAATTATTTGTCATTTTAATTTGCGACAACAAAAGTCACACTAATGTTACTTTAGTTTGAATTACACATACAACTAAGACATTTGCAACCATACAATGCAAAAAAATGGCATAACGTACCCCCCCCGCATTATGAGGGGCCCAGGATTCCAGAGAGCAAAAAGCCTGACTGATGTCTTTGTAAAATCCGACTTGGGGCCCAGAACCTGACTTTACAGGGGGGCTAATATTTTTCATTACGTCACTGGTGCAAAATGTATTTTTATGTAGTAACTAAAGAGTTTTTATTTGTTAGTGTTTAGTTTCATTATTTTTCCAATAATCACAAGTCAAAATTATTTGAAGGCATGTCTATACTTCGTTAAACATTTCTACAGTAAAAATGGCACTTTGATCCATAAAGGTTTGGCACAATACAAATAGCAATATCCAATGGCACAAACCATAAATCAATAACAAAAATAATGGTCAATGACCATAGACAGTTTTACATAGAATCATATTGTCTCCTCACCTGGCCTCTACTGAAGATGAATGGTTGCTAGAGGATGCTTCTGTTGGTTGAGACAGTCAATTACAGTTATTATAACAAGAGTTGATACAAATTTACTTTTTTAAAAATATTAAGAGTGATAATGCTTTTATGCATTATTCTCATATCTGTAATCAAAATATGTCTAATAAAATCTTAACTAATTTGATAAACCTTATTTAAAGAAACTTTTTGTATTTTTCAGTATCTTACATAAAAAATTCTGTAATTGGAACTTGAATATCAGAAAGATTAATAAGAAAATTACAAGCATTTTTTATTAAGAAAATGATGAATAAACTAAAAAGTATATGCAAATTTAAACAATTAATTAGATATAATTTTCAAAATAAATAAAATATTGTGCACCTTCTCTGTATTTCAGTAATTATGCCCTTTTTTTTCTTGGAATTAAATTGTATAGTTTTTTAATCCTAAATTTTTAAAAACCGTATTTTATGGGGTTTTTTTACAAATTTAGTCAGAGAACTTAGTGAAGAAGAAAAGAAACAAATTATGCTTAGAGAAGAGTTTCATCAGTTTTTTGACCGTGCGAGCAGAATTATTGAGAGAGCTTTGTATGAAGATTTAGATATATTGATTGATTATACTGGCACACGAGAGGAACAAGAAGGGTAAGCTTTTGGATAAATTTTTTTTTATGTTTAAATTTAAATTATTTAATTAATGTATTTTCCTGCATATAATCAGTGAATTATTTGTTAAAAAAGTTTCAAATTTCATTGTGCGTGTTATACGCTGCTGCTGATAATTTGATAAAAACATTCTTCATCAGAAAAGCTTAACAATAAAGTTTTGAAAGAAATACCATTTAGGTTTCATGAAATAAATAAAAAATAGTGCTGAAAGCTTTTGCGACTCGGCTGACATATTTCAGCTACAATTAGTTTTGTCCAATTATGTACAAAAACAAATTTGGTTCTTTGGAAAGATATTACAGTTGCTAGTTTCTAGCCTCATTTTGCATTCTGTTTTGACCTAAACTGTTTTGTCTTGAAAATATTCAAGCTCAAATATCGTCATATTGAAGCAAAAGCATGTAAATAACACAGCTGATTTTGAACTAAACATTATAGTGAAGGCTATGGAAGTAGAAAATTGGGAAACTGCAAGATTGTTTAACGTTGATGAATCAAATATTCCATTGGGGAGAAAAACAAGGCTAATTTTGAAAAATGTGACCCAAAGCTTTTAAATTATGGACTCAATGAAGCACATCTTTATGAGAATGTTAAAAATGCCCTGAAGTTCACATCTGCAACTAATGCATGCAGGATTGACAAAGAAATTACAGCCTTTAGACATTTGAATGGAAAGTTCAGAAATTATGCGAACAATAAATGTCAGATGGAGAAAAGAATTTTACAAAAAAAATTTTTTTTTTTCTTGTACTATTTATTGCTTATAATTTTAATCATAATGTGTATTTCTTTTTTTTAAAAATTTTATCTTACACTACATTATTGGTAGTATATATTTTGGATTATTCAACGTAAAAATTGCTGCGGATAATACGCCGCTATGCATTATATACAGGGAAATACGGTAATATCTTGAAAAGTAAACAATATAATTAAGAATAAGTAAATGCATGCAATTTTAAACATGGAATTCTTCACAGAAATAAAGAACTACTCTGTATGTATTTTCAAAAGATTTGTCAATAAAAAAGTTGTCTGTTTGAATAGATAATAAATTTTGTAATGTTTATTAATTTCTTTAAAAGAGTGTAAAATGCATTGTATTAACCCTTTGTTCTGATTGGTATACAAATGAGAACTGTCTAAAAATTAGCTGACCTTTGGCTGAAAAAAATATGTTTGGGATACTGGATTGGGACCCTTATCTCTTTCAAAGTAGGTCTCTTGTGTCTCTATAAACTTAGCCTACCAATCCTTCCACTGCTAAAAGCTTCTTTTGAATGGTGTTCATTTCTGCTGTCACATTCGGCATTATCTCTTCCTGTTTTTCAATTTAGGGGAAAAAATCAGAAGCTGTAAAAGTCAGTGAGTTGGAGAATTAGGTAAGATTGGAATTCCATGTTTCACCAAGAAGATGAAGTTCTTACTGTTCTGCTATCAGCAGCTTGGGTACAAATCTCAGATGCAGAATCTTTACTGATTCTGACTTCAGATATTTTTCATGTGGTCAAACGATGATTTCTTTGTCAGATTTTTCTCTCCCTCAATGATGTTCTGTTATTTTTAAATTGGTTGAGCCACACCTTTGAGTTATTCCCTTAGCATTGCCTCCAAACAACAGCTGAATCTTACAAATTATTTTGCTCTGAGAATCATCAAGATTTTATTGAAATTTAATGCTGTACTCATCTTACAAGAAATAAAAAAAATTTGGCAAGCACATTTATAATAGTGCATCTCACTCAGTGTCCAGCCAGTAGCAATTGACATGCTTGAGAATCGTCCAGATTTAAAAATATTTATATTCAGGGATGAAAAGGTCAAACAATATGCAAAATCATTGGAAAAGATTGGCAGTTTAAGGAGGAAAATATTTTAAACCAGATTGAAGGAAATAGCTCACACAACTTTAGAATTTATATAATTGTCTGAGGTTAATTATTGTAACTTATATGAATACAGCATAAAAATATCTTATTGGTAAGTTTATAGCTGCATTGTAATGTTTTGAAAAAGATCAAATAGAAACCCATATTTAGTACCATTTGGAAAGGTCTTTGAATATCTATTTTTGTGCATTATTCAAATAAAACTGTTAGATGCAAACAAAATATCAATTTATGTAATTTTTTTCATATCTAAATGTTAAATGAATCTATTATTCTTTTTAAATATATTATTTTAGTATTATACATAATACACTCATGTCCATAAATTAAGGATAATGAAGTTCAGGCAAAGAAAGAGACAGAAGCAAAACAAATTTGACTTATTTGTAAAGTCTATTTATTAAACAAAAGGTAAATAGCAAAAAAGATACTATATGTTGGACATAATTAATAAAAATTGCAATTTTTACTCCCTGGAGCAAATTTTAAAAAAGAACCTATTTACAAAAAAACAGTATAACATGGTTAGTATAATGGTTAATACGGAGTATGTCTCCCAGACGATGCAATACAGGCCTTACAACGCCTAGGCATGCTCAGTATCAAATTATCATTCTGATCTTGGGGAATATTACACCACTCATCAAGCAATGCCCTCCGAAGTTCCGGTAGACAGGTGGGAGGGGGTTGACAGGCTGCAATTCGTCGGCCAAGCGTATCCCACACATGCTCTATTGGATTCAAGTCCGGTGAGTATGCTGGCCAATCCATACGGGTGATATCCTCCGATTGAAGACATTCGTCTACAATGTTTGCACAGTAAGAACGGGCGTTGTCATCCATAAACAGAAATTCAGCACCCATGGCGCCCCGAAACAAACGTACATGTTGTTCCAGAATGACATCCCGATAAATGTGGCATGTCATCGTTACATTCTGAACATGCAGGTCAGTTCTGGAACCAAGAATAATTCCTCCCCAAATGAGCCATCCGGCACCACCATAACAGTGTCGTTCAATGATGTTCTCTTGGTGGTAACAGGTACCTGGCGCTCTCCATATGAAAGTCTTGCGAGAATCAGACTGCAGACTAAACCTGGACTCGTCGGAAGACATCACACAAGACCACTGTTGTGGTGTCCACAATGCATGCTCTCTACTCCAGGTTAATCACAGACGACAGTGAGTTGCGGTAAGTGGCATCTGACAGGCCTATGAGCATATAGACCAATGTGCCCTAAGCGTCTTTACACGGTCTGCCTTGAAACTGTCATACCGGTAGCTGACGAGACAGGTCTGATGTTGTGCTCCATCTGTTTCTTTTGGCAGTAACTGCCAAATACCGGTCCTCATTTGGCATTGTAACTCTGGGGCAACTTGTGCTGTAACATCTACTCACATTACCATCATCTTGGAATCGTTGCCAAAGCCTGGAGATGAAACTCTGGGCGATTCCAAGTTTCTCAGATACTTCCAGCTGGGTATGTCCACATTCTAGTCGTCCAATAATTCTACCACATAAAAAATCATTCAAATGCTTCCTTTGTGCCATAACTATGCGGTTATTGCACTGAAAGGCTTTTAAAGCGCTTGTGAACAATTTTACTTCTTTGCCACCATTCCTTATATACCCCTCTCTTATACTCTCGTTATTGTGACATACTATCTGCGCCATCTGGTGGTTTCCTGTAATTTGCTTATTCTTCAAGATGTGCGTGATAATTCTACAGGTGAAATTTTTATTTTAGAGTTCAATTTCTGTGTGATTCTGAATTATCCTTAATTTATGGACATGAGTGTATTTAAGAATCTGCTAACATATTCCTCTATCCCCTGCCTCCCCCAAAAAAGTAAAAACTAAGTTGTTGTTTTTTTCCTCCTTGGATTTCTAGTGATGACAAGAGTGGAATTAAATTGTCATTAAACAGAACATTTTTTGATGATCGCTGGTCGAAAAATCGCACTGTAACTAGTTTTGATTGGTCCTCTCAGGTTTGTAAATCACTTTTATTCTTCCAAATTCAAGCTAAATATTTTCTATTGTTTAATGTTTAAACATAAAACACAAAGTTATCTTCACAGTTATGGATTTTTTATATTATATGCTTCAGATTATTTATTAAACACTTTTTCAAATACCTCAGAAATTTGAAATGTAATAATGTTTGTACTAAAAATAGGAGAAAAAGATTTTTTTGTTTTTTTTTTGTCAAAAATTGATTGCACATTGAAAAATATTTTACAAGATTGAAAATCTTATTATTCAATGATATATTTTTAAGTAGTTTAACTCTTATTTGCTATTGTTATTATGGATTGCAAAAGAGAAATTATTCCTCTCTTTTATCAGTAAGCATTAAAGAAATCTTGAATGTTTAAATTTTGAATATCTGCCAGGCAAAAAAAAAAAAGTAACATTGACTAATTTCTGCATCTATTTATATTTTTTAAAAACTGTTTATAGTAAATAATTACAGATTTTTTTTATTTGGGAATTAAATAGCACAGAATTATTTCATCTGTATAAGTTTTGCTTGTAAATTAAGCCTCGCCCAAAACTGCTGTAATTAGTTTATGCTAATAATCTAAGAATATAAACACCTATTGCTTCAAAGTAAATAATGTCAGATACATACTATACAAATAATTTCCTATAATTTATTTGAAAAAACACACCACTGGATATTATGTACTTTCATTATTTAATTTTAATTATTTTTTTACTCAATTATTTTGTTTATTTCTTTGTTAGCAGTATTGTTTTAAAAATATTTTAATCATTTTCTGTCTTTACCAGTTTCCTGAACTTTTAGTTGCTTCTTATAATAACAATGAAGACTCTCCTCATGATCCTGATGGAGTGTGTTTGGTCTGGAATATGAAATTCAAGAAAACTACCCCAGAATATATCTTTCATTGCCAGGTAGGATTTAAGAAAAATTTGGAAATTTTTTTATTTGTAAAGTTAAAGGAGAACTGATATTGTGTAATTTTTACTATATTTGTTTTATAAAAAATCTTTTTTTCTTACTTTAATTTAAATTGTTTTGATCTTTTTTTCATTTAAAAAGTTTTTAATGATATTTAATCCATTTAGTCTGCTGTAATGTCTACCTGCTTTGCCAAATTTCATCCTAATTTGGTATTAGGAGGAACTTATTCTGGACAAATTGTTCTTTGGGATAATCGTAGCAGCAAGCGGACACCTGTTCAAAGAAGTCCTTTGTCAGCCATTGCTCATACAGTAAATTTCCTTTTTCTTTTTTTTTTAAAATCTCATTAAAAAAAAGTAAACGTGAAATTGGTTACAAAGTTTTTACTTGTTATCAAATGATACTATTCATTTTTGTTGCTTTTATGAATTCTTATTACCTTCGAAAAAATGATATATTTTGTATAATTAAATTATATCATAAAAATAATACAAGAATATGTTACATATTAGACCAAATAAAATTAAAAAATAATTTTATATTTGAATGAGAAATTGATATTCAATCATACATATTTCATTTGAAAATACTTTGTGATAAAATTTGAAAGTCTACGCATACTAATTATGGTGTTGCTTACCTTCGAGACAATTATCTTGAAACTAAAATAATCAAATGTTTAATATATTGAATGATACTTTCATAAGAAATTGTTAATTATCTTAGAATTTACAGAAATCTGTTTATTTAATTTTAAATTCAAAAGCTATAGAGTTCTTTATGTACCTTAATAAAGGGCCAACTAATAATTTTAAAATCTATAAATTGGTTAATTTTTTGTGAGTAAATTTACTAAAACGTGTTTTAATATATATATATATATATATGATAGGGTAATGGTTTCTTTTAGTTATTGGGGTCATTTATATTTATTATAAAATAAGATTTTTATTTTCAATTATTAGGTTTTTGTATTATTATTTTTCAACTATAGTTATGTAGCATATAGCTCATAACTAAAATTGATTTTGAACGACTCCATGTTACTATTAATGCAGATTTGTTAGGATTAACTATAGCTATGTAATTTGAATATTTTTTTCACTTTGATTCTATTTTCAGCATCCTGTGTATTGTATTCAAGTTGTTGGTACCCAAAATGCACATAATTTAGTTAGTATATCTACAGATGGCAAATTCTGCACTTGGAGCTTAGATATGCTTTCAGCACCTCAAGTAAGTCATATTTTCTATATTTAAACTTTTTTGTGCTTTAAATTTTAATTCATGCTCTGTTCATCTTTTCTTGCATAAATAATACAAATTTGTAATAAATCATTTTTAAATATTTGCCTTTTTTCCTTTGTCAGGATACAATGGAATTGTCTCATCAAAAACAGTCTCGTCCTGTCTCTGTAACTAGTTTGTCATTCCCATCTGGAGATTACAATAATTTTATTGTTGGAAGTGAAGAAGGAACAATATATACTGGTAATATAATTTATGTGTTATTCTCAGGAAAATTAACTCTATTATTTACTTTTTACATTATCAATGTGTATTTTCCCCATCCCACCTTGTGAATATGTATAAGTAGAACTTTATTTCTGAAATACCATCATTTCTTAATCTCTAAGACCTCTAAAAAACCTAGAAAAAATTTTTTAAGTAAGATTTCTGAAACATCACAATTTTAATGCTATTGAAAATTTTGCAAATTTTTTTCCTTATGTTCTCATATCATGTTTATCACTGATTGTTAATATATTTATATATAATTCTACATTCTAATAAAAGAATCTTTTAATCTAACATTTAAATTCTAGCCTTGCAAATTTATGGTTTTAAATTTGGCTCCATTTTTTTCCCATGAAAGATTTTATTAAGTCTTTATTTTTTTAAAAAAAATAGGTGTTATTTTTGATAAATTAAAGTACTTTATATAAGGTAGTCATCTTCACTTCAAATTAACTTTAATTAACATATTTTATTGAAATGTTTTATTTAACTGATTATTTCAGTTGTAATTGAAATTTTGATCATCTAAATCAGCTTTAAACACTTGTTTATTTATTCCATAAGAATATAATTTAGATTTTTTTATTTTGTCAAAGATCATTCTGTCATAACTAATGTATAACATACTACAATATATGTAATTTTTGAAAAAGGGATATTTCTTTCTCATTAATTTCATTGCAGGAATTCAAAAATACACAAATTAGAATTTTATAGTTATCTTTATTACATTAAAAAAAGTTTTCAGATTTCAAAATGAGTTGAAATTTTTTTTGATTAACTCATAAAATTTTTCATTTGTGTTTATATTTCAAGAGTAGTTACTTGATTGATTTTTTAACTTCTTCATTTTCAAAACTTGTTTTTATTAAATTCTGATTACCCCCCACACCAAACCACTTTTTTTAATCTAAAATTTATCTTTTTATATCTTTAATCCATAAATTAAAATTGAATGAAAGCCATAAAATATTCCATTTAAATTACCAATGTTTAAATGATTTTTTATTGGATTTTTTACATTTTTTTTAAAAAGTGTGTTAACAATGGTTCAATTTAAAAATCTGTATTGCCAGTACTGTCATTTCAATTCTTTGATTTCAAAAATCCTTATATTAATTTTCTATTTATTTTTTATCAAAAATTTAAGAGTGGTATTTTTAATTGAAACTTATGAGTTTGTTTTGCAAATGCATATGTTTTAATATTTTGTTAATAATAGAAAATGTATCTGATGGAAGGCTTTCAAATTTTGGATTAGTCATTTTGTGTAATCTGTCTTCATTTGATTTTAGACATTCAATTGGCAGGAAAGAAAGAAACAGGCACAAACAAAATTATGACAATTTATTATCTAGTTTTTGTAACTTGCTGAAACTAGATTTCATTAGACAGTTTTAACACCTTACTTTTATCTGCATATTTATAAATACAGTAGAGTCCTCAAAGCTCGGCAGTCCAGGTAATTTGGCCTCACCCTTGCAGATCAAAAAAACCTCACATACAGACCTACCTCTTCAAGATTCTGGAAAATGATGAAGACATTAATGTTGCACAAACTCCTAAAATATCACATAGTGGGGGGGGGCTAAAGGCTGTCGAAACCACCCTTCAGTATTTTGAACAACAGGCTGCATCAATAATGGACTTATTATTCCTTCATCGTCTTTGTGTTGAAACAGCAAGTGCATCATGGAAGACAACAGGTCATCGTGTATTTCTTTGGAGGGGAAAAAAGTCAGTTTTTGCAAAGAAGTAAATTACTGTATACTCTGCATTCATTAATTTTCATTTTCATGTAGTAAATGCTCTTTGTCTTCATAAAGTATGCATATTTCCTTTGTTCAAGGGTATATTTGGGCAGTTTTGTATTCTCTAGCAAACAATAAATATAAGTGTAGCATATATTTATTGTTTATATTTTCTGAGGAAACACTCCTATTTATTCTTTTTTTAATCCCATTCTCTTTAACCCAGCATATTCACAAATTCAGCCACTTTTTGGTCCAAATTGGGCCAAGTTTTCAAAACTACTGTATAATTATATATATAATGATCATTAATAATTCTTATAAACACTTCATTTTATTTTACAGCTTGCAGACATGGTAGTAAAGCTGGAATACATGAATTGTTTGAAGGACATCAAGGTCCAGTAACTGGCATAAGCTCTCATGGTGCTCAAGGGCATATTGATTTCTCTCATCTCTTTTTGTCATCTTCTATGGACTGGACTGTCAAACTTTGGAGCTTGAAAGTAAGAATTTTTTCAGAATCCTCTCTTAATTTCTTTAATTTATGAAATACTTGTATAGCATCCCATCATTTTATTATGTTTTTATAGGATAGCAAACCTTTATATTCCTTTGAAGATAATGGCGACTATGTATGTGATGTTGCTTGGTCTCCTGTACATCCATCTGTATTTGCATGTGTTGATGGTATGGGTAGGTTAGATGTATGGAATCTGAATAATGATACTGAGGTATGTCTTTTTTTATTTATGCTTTTACTCTGCTGTTGACAAAATAAAAATACAATGCATTGACCCTTTTGTGACGAAGAACGCAAATGCGTGCGCACCGCCAGGGCCGGTGGTTTCCGTCGTAAGTGCCATTCATAGGCCGGAGGGTTTTGTGCAGTTAAGCCTAAATCCATAAAAATACCAAAATATAAACACGTTCAAAAAATTTCTGTATATTGTATGAACGACATATGCTTTATATACTTTATTTACTTCAGCCACTTTCTGTTTAAGTACAAGTTTTTAAACATTTTATTGTCAGCATTTGTAAAAGTCAACCTTGTAAAAAAGTAAGAAAATAAAAGAAAATTTTTTCTACCAGATCAAATTATCCATTAAAAACTAGACTGCAAAACTAAATCAAATGCTTTAGCGAAAATAAATCACTCATCTTCACTATAAACAACATTCCCTTCCCCTTATGTTTATAAAACAAAAACCATGTATATGTGATAATATTTCTCTCATTTCGAGTAGAAGATCAGATCTCCATGCATCTCAAATCTTATGAACATAGAATGCCATCTATTGCCAAAAAACTGAGCGTACAAAACGTTCCAAGTGCCTGGCTCATGGGTGATTCGTTTGGCCTGTGGAGGGAGAAATACGCTAGTGCACATTTGAGTCATTCGGCCTCTGATGATGTTGCATGCTGGCTCATATTTGGGATGTTCATCCTGAAGGGGTTAAAGAAGTTGTTTACAATTAAATTTAAGTGAATTACTTGTTTAATCAATCGTACTTGTTTCATTTAATTGTTAATATCTTGTTGATATGCAAAACAACAACATATTACAAATTGTTAGTGAACTACTGTAATCTTTAATGTGCTAAAAGATGTTAGTTGTCATGGAGCAGAACTGGAAAAACTTTTAAATTTAAAAATAGCAATCAATTTATTTATGTATCAATTAAAAAACAAAAAGATCTCAATTAGGAGCATTATTATTAAATTGTATTACATGTGTGTGTGTATGTTTATGTGATGACTAATAAGAATAGAACATTTTTCAAGCTTTTCACTGTTGGAAATTATCCATCTTATCCCCCAAAGCCCTCTCAAGTTGCATCCATACATTGCATGTTAATTCTTTAAAGTATAATTGTTACCCAAGCTAGAATTTTTAGCTGTGATGAATAAATGAAAACAAATGCAAGGGCAACATTATATTAACAAGAATATCAATTGTTAGAAGGAAAAAAGGATGAAAACTTTTCATACTCCTCCCTTTTTTCCTCCTCCTTTTAGTAAACATTATGGGCACAATTTTTTATTATATTTTACACTAAAATTTATATGGGCAGAATTATTTTGCTCAATGAGCATTTTGCATTATGTATAAGAATCTGGAATTAATTATACTCGTTAAATAAAATTCCACTGTATTGGTTATCTAGTATAATCATTTCTCCATTGAAGCAGGAATTTCTATTCACATTGAAATAGGATAAATTCTCTTAATTCAATAATATTTTCACCATATTGTGTTTTATGGCAGAAATTTTAAAATATTAATCTCTCTTGCAGCTTCCTACTGTTAGTGTTGTAGCTGATGGTAATCCAGCCTTGAACCGAGTTGTGTGGACACCATCTGGGCACCAAGTTGCTGTTGGAGATGACTTAGGAAGAGTTTATATTTATGATGTTGGAGAGGTTAGTTTTCTTATTAATAGTTTTAATAATGAAAATTAAGAAAAGATGTTAATTAAAAAAGAAGTTAAGAAAATCTGAGTTTTTTGAGTTCTCATAGTTATTTTACGAAGATTGATTTCAAGGTCAAATTTTGTTTTGAAAAATAATTTATATTACTTAGAAGTTTTATCATTAATTTTTGTCCTGTTGGGAAAATTGCCAAGGCCAAAGCGTTCTCAGGTTGCTATGAGAAATATTTTGAAGAGATGGAATGCTATTGAAAATGATGTATCTAAAAATTAACCCTCAGCTGATACTGCAATTAGACTTCCGAATTCAAATATTGCAGATAATAGTGAATATTTCAATGATGTATACCAAACTACATTATAGTAAACATACTGTTGTACTATATTATAGTATTTTAAACTCGTGCAACAAAAACTCTAACTTGCTTAACTGCCCCAATTTAAAACTGAAAAAAATTGAAATTTATGTGCAAACATTGTGAGTTTTAGTTTAAGTTAGTATCCTTATTATTTTTTGTACATAAATTCTTTGTATTTCAAAAATATTGTGTTAAATCCTGTGTAAATATCCACAAAAATATTGTGTTGTTAATAACCTGTCGTTGTAACAAATGCAGTCAATATTATGCAAAAATATTTTTTGAATTAAAACTAATATTTTTAGTCATATTTAATTAAAGTTGTGTTTTAATGTAGAACTTAAGTTGGGGAAAATAACATATTAAAAAATTAGAGCTTTACAGGTATTATTAGATTTTCCTTTATGACTTTACAAACTTTAAATGTGTTTTTCTAAGACTTTTAATTTTGAGGATATAAGTGTTTTCTGATCTCTGGGGCTTTTTTCTTCTGTTCAAGATAGAATCTTAAAATTGTTTGTATATACTTCCAAACATATGTTCTATAAAAGTTAGCATGGATTTAGGTCTAAGATCTATAGTTATTCTTTTTAAAAAATGCTAATTTAATGTTTTAAAAAAAATTATATTTTTTTCAGGTTTAGCTTGAAAAATGAGTATTAAAAATCAACAAGGGAACAGATTTTCAAATCAATATTAGCTTTTGTTCACAATAATCTAAAAAACACAAAGCACTTTTAAAATGATGAAAAAATTTTAAAACTTGAGCACTTTATAGAAATTTGAAAATATTTTAAAAGATTCTTAATATTGTAAAATAATGTTTGGTTGAATTGACTTTTTACTTTCAGGATCAATTTAACAATATAATCTGAATATAAAATATAAATTATTTTTACTGTTATATATATATATATATATATATATATATATATACTGTGTCTCCAAAAATTTTTTTTAATAATTGTACTGTGTAGCCTTAAGAGTAAAACTAGTTATATTCAGCTATGATGAAATTGCAAAAGTAATTAAGGGTTTCTTTTTGATATATTTAGTACATTTGTTTTGAGAATGCTATTATATTAACTGGTGATTTTTTTGTATATTTGTAGCAACTTGCAACTCCTAAAAATGATGAATGGTCAAGATTTGTTCACACTTTGCAAGAATTAGAAAACAATAAAGCTGACCAGGAACTTGACACTATTAATAATCTTACATCTGGAAACTCCTACTTGTTGCCAATACGCTAAACAAAATTGTATTACATTCTCATAATGATCAAAATGCATATGCTTAAAAATGTGCTTATTAATTTTTTAATCTATTAACTACAATGTTATTAAAACAATGCTCATAAAATTTAGATTTATTTGTATGACATATGTTTTAATACTATTTGGAAATAATTTGAGACTTTAAAAGAAGTTGTCTGAATGATGTTTTATGACTGAAAATATACAAAATTGTTATTAGGATTATCCTTTTATTGTACTTAGAATGCTTTTATTTATATATATTTTTTATGCTGATGTAATAGAGGTGTGCCAGATTGAATTTGTATTGAGTACAAATTTCATTTTAATATCATTTATGCATTTCATTTTTAAAAAACATGCTCATCCAGCATTATTGTTTTGGAATTTTTTTAATTTTTTTCTTCGGTTGAATTTATTTTAATCAACATCTTTAAAATGTGTTTTTTATTTATATTTTAAAAATATAGCATATACGCATAAGTGTTTCTAATGAAAACTATTGTGTTTTATTATAGAATGTTTTAGAATTCCTGACTAGGACTCCTTATCAATTTAAGTGCATTATAATTTTTTTTTAAGTTTTCACTGTGCCATATGTATTTTCCTACTTTCTTTAGCTTATTCCTTTTAATGGTTAATTTTAATACAAATACTAAAATTGTTAATTATATATATATTTTTTTTTAGTTGTACTCATATCATTTTCATATTAAAAAATTTCATAATTAAACAGAACAAAATTTGCATGAAATATGTTGGTAAAGATATTTTTAAAATTAGATACACATTTACTTGTTTTGTATTTTATAATATTTTTTTAAATTGGAAAATTATTTTGCAAAGTGCTGGACTGTTGCATCATCATTCTTCCGCATAAAGTTTGTTTTTGTTGTTATTTTTTATGTAAATATTATCTTAATTGTACAAAAATGTTGTTATACTATTGAAATAATTATAAATAAAGTAAACTGTATGTTTGTATTTCAAATATTCATTTAGAGTTTTATTTATAATTCTTTTTAAATTAGATTACCAATTTTATTTTTTGAATTTAATATAGATATTTAAAACTGCTGAAAAAGATGTACACTAGCTACAAATACTTATGCACATTTTTTGCTATTTTAAAAAACTAGAGCTGCATTATTTACCTTAAGCCTATTAAAAAATTCTGTATGGAATTTATTTATTTTGTTAGCTGTTGTTTGCAATTATGATTGTCTTACTTTATTTTATTTAAGTATCTTGTACAATTTTGTAAAATTTACATCAATAAAATATTTAACCCAACTCTTGCTACTGATTCTTTAATTTTTCTCATTTCTTAATCTACAGGGATGATCACAAAAAATGTATACACGCTTTTACAAAGGAAAATGTATATATAATCATAAGTATTACAGTGAATAAAAATGACAAAGTTTCAATAAGTGTTCAAACTGTAATCCACCTGCCTCCAAGCATTTTTGAGCATGATGTTGTGCATTGTTGGTAACATCTCTTAAGTAGCTACAGGAATTGTGTGATTAGCCATTTCAATTTCACAGCACAGTTCCACTAGTATGCAGTTTCTTGCTGTACACCACATTCCACAGGTAACTCCATATGTAAAAGTCAAGTGAGTTTGAATCAGGTGAATGTGCAGTCGGACCCCTTTGTCCAATCCAATTACCCAGTGCAATGTTGTCCAGATAGACATACACATCTGTATGATAGTGGGGTGGAGTGCTATCTTATTGGATGAAAAAAGGATTATCACCAAACAAAGCCCGGATCCATGTTAAAATTAATATCTCATGCATCTCCAAGTAACTCCATCCAATAATTGTACCCTCGAAAAAGAAAGGTCCAATCAGTTCCCTTGATGATACCCATACAAAACGTAAAATGCCAGAGCATTGGCTGCTTGCTAACATGAACATGGATTTTGTGGGTCATAGTACACACAATTATGCCTGTTTACCATATTATTTAATTTAAACCGTGCCTCATCGGACCACATCACTTGGGAAATAAAATTTGCATCATTTTCAACCTGCACAAGGTACCATTAACAAAACTGAGTTCTTATGTCTGGGTAAACTTCATTTAATGTGTGTTATATTGTGGTATGTAAACTTTCCCCCATTTTGCTGTGTGCAAAATACAATCTACACTAGCTCTACTCATGCCTGTTTCACATGCACATTGTGGTGTCTATTTTTTTGGTGATCATGTGAATGAATGTAACACTGTATCTTGTGTTGATGTGTGTGGCCTGCCTAATTGTACCTTATGCATATCCATTATTGTTCCATTCCATATTGTTGCCTCCAATGTCACTGTATTTCACCAATATTCTCGAATTTCCAAAATCATTTCAAAATGTTTTTTCGCTGCTGAAAAGTTGGACGTACTTGCTGATGGTTTCATTTTCCTGACTAAAACATTAGCACCATCTGTCACTGAACTATTGTTGAACACATCAAAACTTAATACCAACTCTTATAATTTAACCCTACAGCCAATGTGGTCTCAAACTTATGGCATTAATATATTACACAGTTTTAAAGTTGTAAATATTTTTTTGATCATCTCTGTGTATGTAATTCATGCTCTGTGTGTTTTTGTTATTTTTCATTTATTTGTAGCCATTAAAAATTATAATGCAATACAACCATATTTGTTTCTTTTGTATGAATAATTTATCTATAAAATATTTAACACTTTCATTTAGAATCTTTCAACATTTGTAGAAACTTTTATCTTGTTTCATTTATTATTTTTAATTCAATGCTATATAAAATACTTTTCAGTTGAGGTTGGTTCGAAAATATACAAATTTTAATAACACTTTTCTGTTTTTTCGAGTAATAAATGGATACCCAGTTAATAATTATACCCTTGAGAGATTATTTTCAATGTTAATACGAGGCTTCAATTATTGTTTGAAGTTATTACGCTTAAGGTTATTGCATAAAAATTTGAAATTTTAAGGATTTAGAAAATACAGTTATTTATATATTAAAATTGCATATTAGGTGCAATTCACTTTTTTATAAATTGTATCTTATAATTAATATTACTTTTTATTTCTTTAGAAATGAAAAATAAACTTGACTGATGTAAACATCTTTTAAAATTGCAGAATGAAAACTTTCATATCATTAAATGTTTGATATACTCATTTGACATTAGATGAACCATTTTTTATACTCTCATAACTCATGAATTTTTAAAAAATAACATTACAAAATTTGCAATTTAGGCTTATTTTTTGGGATAAGAATTTCTTTAGAAAGTTAATTCATTCATTTGCATAACTTAGCTACAAATGATGACATGAGTATAACTTCCAAACTAGTATTTACTCAAGTCTTATATAACCACACTTTTTTCCCAATAATTCTACTGAAAATCGCGTGCGGCTTAGAATCAAATTTTAAAAAATGCAATTGGATGGGGCAATTACAGGTTCTAAACTATTTTACATTACTTTTCATTTTCTAGACTTGTTGAGAATTTGGGTGTGACTTAGATTCGAGTGAATATGGTATCTATAGATGTGACCTCAACATTTTTTTAACAATTTTACATAATCATAAATTATGATTGGTGGAAGAACTTATATGAGTACTTTACTAAAGGCATATTACTAAATATTTAGTGCTTAGTTTGTTAGTAAACCATCAATTAATTCCATTAAAGTTGTTGTTTTAGGGAATTAAAGAATTATATTGGACATTTCAGTCAAAATACGTATAAAAAGTAACTTTTAATTTTGTACTATAAGGGTCCAAATTTCATTTTAGCATTATAAAGTCAAAGGTTTTTCATTGATTCCTTTCATCAGTTTTTCTTTTGTTTTCATGTGTGCCCCTTTAGTTCTTTTCCATTTCATTCTTCTGTTTTGAAACCACACTTTCACCTAGAAAAGAAATAGAACATTCTAGAGGAATTTTGTTTTGAGTATATAATTTTTAATTTGAAGAGCTTCTTACAGAAATAAACCAGATAAAATAAAGTAGGATTTGCTAGAATAATTGTCTGTAAAATTGTATTTGAATATAAAATGTTAAGTTTTCTTAACCTGTTACTTACTATATAGTCTCATTTTATATTTTAACAAAGATCCAAAAGCAAGAATGTGAATAACATCCAATTGTAGAAATTTTGAAAACAATTGTGAAGCTACTATTTTCGCATTAGGGTCTTCAATCTCATCTTGAGAGAAAGGGTTACAAATTGATTTTGATAATGCTGTGATTTTGTATTGTTTTGCCTTATATTCAACTCTACAATTTTTTTCATTTCAAAGAAAAAATTTATATTTTCAGATGAGAAATATTCCTTGTTAGGTCTTTTCCAAAATCTGGAGTTGTAAATTTGAAAAAAGGTTTTTAGCTTTTACTTTACTTTTATAAATCAATTTGACATTAAAATCCCCATATAAAATTATTTCGAATGATTTAATAAAAGTCACAAATAATCAATTTGTTTTAATAGATACTAAGTGTAAATAAATATTTTTTAAATTTAATATAGTTTATCAAAAACAAATTTCAGTACAGTATATTTCATTAATAAATTATATATTAATTTATAACAGAAAAAAAAATTTTTAAATATAAAATCTTGTAAATAAAATTTACGAATTTAAAATAAATTTTGTTTTTATATTATAAAAGTTGATGAATAAAGATAAGTTATCTTATTGAAATTATATTTCCTATATATATATATGTATTATTTGCATAATATATAAGTGACTTAATTTCAGTTATATATTATGACTGATATCCGCGGTTTATTCATAATTATATGCAGAAAAAGATTCTTTAAGTTCAGTAAGTTGGTATTGAACCACTCAAACTCAGTGGCGCAACAGCCCTTGAGGGTCAGGGCCTACTGTGCCCATCCCAGTATACGTGACCATTGGCCGTTGAGGTGCACAAGCAGATGTCCTGATCAGGTGGTCGGTCTGAAGCGAGAAAGTTGTGCTATAAGGACTAAGTTACTTGTGCGTATTTAGATATATATACAGTCAGACCTCTATATAACGAAGTCATTAAATCCCGAAAAAGTTCGTTGTATGGAAAATTCGTTATATAGAGGTTCATCTTTCAATTTTCTTCGTAAACCACATTAAACAAACTTTAAAAATTCATAAACATTATACATTAAAAAAAGTAATTATTCACACCTTTTCGTAAATCAATATATATGTTTTATCTTACCTATCCAAAAAAAAAAAAAAAAGAAAGAAAAACTTTATGTTTCTCGACGCCTTTATATCCACTTCTGGAAGAATTAAATGTTTTTCTTTGGTGCTCATGAAATTACGTTTTAACATTTTCGAGCTACAAGAAACGAAGCTACCAGTATGATTGATCAACACTACAAATGAACAGAGACGAGTTCAAGGATATGGGGACACGAGGCAACTCTACTGAGGGTGAAAGGGGATATCGAAGATTTTTTATTGAACTGGGCAATGGAGGTTAAAGGTTGCACTTCTTGGATGAAACGCCTAGAATTCTATTGCACTCGTTGAGTTAGGCATCTAATCAGTGACGTAACGTAGAATATTAGGGATCCCTGCAAACTCAGATTTTGGGTCCCAAGCCCAAATACGTACTTAGTGTCGGTCAAGCTTTGGGCCCCGCAATGCGGGGTGTACGTTACGCCACTGCGCCTAATAAAACCAGTTCAAGATTTATGACCACCATAAAATGTGTTAAAAGAGAGAATAACTTTAAATGTCCAGAAATACTTTAAAAATAGGGAGAAAAAAAATTGAATCACAAAAAAAAAGTTCGTTATATGGAAAATGCACTTCGCTATTGGGAGGTTTTTTTACAAAAAAAATCGTTAAATGTTCTTGGTTCCTGGCAAAATTTGCAATATAGAGGTTCGTAATATGGAGGTCCGACTGTATATACACCAAATTAAAGATCTTCGGCAATTAGAATTTAATTAACAGATAAATGTCCAACATTATTATCCAATTTCAAAATTTAATATTTAAAAAAAGATTCCATATCAATGCGTAATTTGGGGGAGGGTCAGGAAATATGAGAAAAGCTTATTAAATTTCTTTGCAACCCCGATAGTATTTTGTGGTAGCTGACTAGCAGCTGGGATTTTTTCTGTCGAATCCTGATGCCTCTTAAGACCCGTTAAGTAGCGAGACGATGCCCGTTAAATTTATCAAGGCTCTAAATCCTCACGTTGGCCTAGTGTTAAAGTTTGGAGAGAGAGGTGCCAGCTCGGGTATCATCCATCGCAAACAGTCCTCATACAGCTTCGATATGAAATATTAATAAACAATTTTTCAATCAGATAGCATTTTTAAAAGCAATAATGATAGTAAAAATTAATGAACAAGACGTAAAAAAAAGGAACATTTTAGATTTTTTTTTTAAATTTATCCAATATTTATAGAAGCTTCTGCTTTACATTTGTATAAGTTTTTGTGCAATAAAAATTTTTAGACTGTCGTATAAAACATGTTTAAAAGTTAGTAACATTCAATGATAATGAAAGTTTCACTTTAAAATAGTTTTTTAAACACATAGACGAAATATGGACTGTATTGCATGTGAGAAGAATTTTTTGATTGACACTGAAATAAGTAACTTATTTAAATAACGTTTTCCTTTGTACATCTGAATATATTATACAGTGAAATCAATTTTTTTTAAAAAAATTCTATGTTTGCATTGTTTTTCTCTTTTCTGAAACAGATTTTTATTGAATTCGAAATTTTGAAATACGCAACATCCATGAATTTTATTCCTTTTTTCTTTGTCTACATTCAGGAATTATTTTCTGTCTTTCAATTAATGTTTTTGTGATTAAAAGGAACCCAAATATATATAGTATTTATTATACGTATATAATTGCATTTATCGTAAACATCAAAATAAAAATTCTGTAATTTCGAATTTTTATACATCAATCATAGCGAACGAATATATTGTTCTAAAAATAGAAATAGAAGTTATTTTATGACGATTAGTACAAATTATTATTGAATTAATTCAGAAATTTAAAAAATTAATTCATTTAAAAAATTAAATTAGCTTGATTGGTTTGCATAAATTTTATTACACTACTAGCTGCATGACCCGGCGTTGCACAGGCTTTCTCTACTTTTATATAAATTTTCCCTTTCCTTCACAAAATCAGCACTTCTAATACTCTTTTTCAAAATGACTCCCCCTCCACCGCTTAGCCCGGCGTTGCTCGGGCTTTCTCTTTTCCTCATGACACCAGCATGTCTGTGTGTGTGTTTGTACGCGCACAATGTGAGTGATTTCTAAAATTATGTCAAAAAATTTACCTTTTTTGAAATTTGTTCCATTCCACTTATTTTTTGATTTATAAGACAGGTTTCTTCCCCTCTCTATAGCCCGAACACGGTTTTTTTTAGAGTAAAGTTATTGTTCTATCTTCCCCTCCTTCTCACAGATAAGATATAGCTTCAAATTTCGATGTATGACTTTATAAAAAAATATTGCGTTAGAATTAAAAAATTTCTGTTGCATAGATGAAATATAATAAGATAAAAAGTTTAATACCATGTTTCCCCCACCCCCTTTCTTTTTATTGAGAATGGAAAAAATTATTCGATTTTCGAATCAAACAGGGTTTGTAGTAATGTGTGTGGTGTGTGTGTTTTAAAACTTTTTTATTTAAAAATATTCTTTTATTTTGAATTTGTTTAAAGGGAAATGAATATATGTATTTCTTACTTGTCGTTCTGTCAGATCTAAAGCAACCGCAATTTCGTATCGTCGAAGTCTTGTGAGATAATTATGTTGGGCAAATTCTTCTTCTAGCTCTTGTACTTGATGTTTGCTGAATGCTGTCCTTTCTTTTCGAGGTTTGCATAGCTCTTCTTCACTCCCGACATCTGATTAAGAATTTAAAAGTAAAAACGTAAGTAATTTAACTTTTCTTTCTTTATTTAAATTTACGTATCTTTTGATTACTTAAATAAAAAAAGCATTAAAAATATATATATTGAGTATGGCAACACGTCATAGCAGATAAAGAATCGTTTGGTCTTTACCTGACGAAATAAGAAATCTCTTTCAATTTATTTTGTAAGAATTCCTTTTTCATAATTTGTTTGCTAAATATTAAATTAATTTGTACTTTTTTTAATACTGATAATACTTTTTATAAATACTGATTTTTCAATCTATCTAAAAGTGATATATTATTAATTAATATTTAAATGTATTGCTATATTGGAAATCGAACTTCATTTTTAAATGTTTTATGTACCCATAATTATGTATTCTATTAGTAATTCATGGTTAAAAAAACCACTGTGTATGAATAGTTTGTTTCTAAATTATTTTTTTTACTTTAAAAAAACTATCATTTTAATTTTGATATATTTGTGTACTTCATTTGTTACTTGGGTTCTGAAATATCTGTTGTATTGAGGATTAATAAGAAGAAAATTTGAAAAAGTGAGATATTCCAGATGGAATAAAAGAGAAATATGAATCTTAAACTTTATTGTATCATTATTAAGGTAGTCGACTACTGGCGACAACTTTAAAAAAAAAAAAAAAAAAAATGGAGATATGGAGATTTTTTTTTTGTTTTTGTGGTTTTTAGATTTATTTAGCACATTTTAAGGAAAAAATGGTTAAAATTAAGAGGAGAAAAATAAATTATTATTTCTAAAATGGGTAAAAATTGACAAAAAATTACATAAATGGGCCCGCTCTGTACAAATAGTAATTGAACAAATTCTCAATTTTTCAATTTTGATGTATTACTTTGCTATTCCTTTTTGAAATGACCTTCAGGATAAGAGATAGTTTAATTTTTACAAAAACTAGAGTACTCTATCTTAGTTATATGAAATTGCTTTAGAAAACAGTGATTATATTCACATAAAGAACTGTAAATTTTGTAATAAAACAGTGAGATTGACAAGTCTGAAGGTTAAAACACTTTTGCTGTTTAAACAGAACATACACACAAAATTTCAGCAAATTATTTTAAAAACTTTTTGAGCAATCGCTGTCCCCGTTTGAGGTTTTAAAAAAAAAACACTTATTTCGAGTAAAACGCATTTTAAAGTTTGACACCTTATGTAAAGTTATGGCATCTGCTTTTAGTAAAATACTTGTAGTTTTTGTTCTGGTGAATGGAAAATAAAAAATTTGGTATTTTTACAAAACTAATAAGATTTGCTATAAAATAAAATCATAAAAAAAATTGTCAGTTATTAAAAAAATCATGATTTTAGGGTAGTCGGATACCTTAAGTTCGGTAAACCAGACAGTAAAATGGCATTTTTCTTATTTTATATCACATATATTAGAATGAGGTATGAACTAAATGAGGCATTAAATTCTTCCATTATATAATTTGAATAATTAAATATAGAAATGAAATTCCATACAATATTTATATAAATATTACATATTATATAAATAATTATTTTTGTTTTAAAATATATTTTAAAATTGACCAGTAAAATAACGAGTCTGACATTAGTCCTTTTAAGGTTCTTCTAGATTAATAAGTATTTTCTAAAAATTTTGAACGAAATTAAAGGTTTTGCAAAAGTATGCATTCATTAAATGGCAATTCAGTTATTGTGATCCTTGCTTAAATTTTTTTTAAAAAATTCCTTCTTTAGATTGTATTGAACTTTGATTCATAAGTTTTATAATCTTCAATACATATATAACAAAAAAAATTAAATAGCATACAAATTCTATTATTGTTTTAACTTGAAAGATATTCTTCTATATTAGAATTTTAGAAATTTTGTAGAAACTTTCTTTGAAAGATATTTCGAGTACAAACATTATTTTTCATCAAAATTTAAAAGAAAACATTGTTGAAATTTAAATAGGTTACTTAAGAATTTTATTATAGCATCTTAAATTTTACCTTGTAGGTGATGATCTGAGTGAAATTTATCAATTTCATCATTGGAAGAAAAAAGTTGAGTTGCCATATTAAACTCTTCTCTAAGTTTAAGAATCTCAGTATTTTCATTTTCTAAGCTTTGAATGTTTATCAAAGAGTCCACACAATTTATAGTATTTCCGTTATTTTGAATGCAGATGTCAGAGTCATTTATACTGAAATTTTGCTGGGGTCCTTCGTAAGTTGATAAAATTCCATTTCTACAAACGGTTTTCGGGGAGCTTTTACAGAGTGGTTTGGGCTTTAATACCTGGTGTGCTGGTGAAAATGATTTTATGTGACTCTCTGGAAGTGAGGCATAATCTGGAGACGAAAAATGTTTCTCAAAATTTTTTTGAGTCCAGAATGGTGTAAAGTTTGGTAAAAGATCTGGCAATGAAGGTCTAAAACAACTTTCGTTCAGCAATTTGTTTTGGTCTGTGTTGCACACTTGATCGTCCACGCGAATGTTTGATGTTGCAGTTCCGAAATTCTTTTCATTCGAATTTTTCTCCAGATAGTCTGGGCAAAAGTAACAGATGCCTTTGGAATTAGAATGCTCATTTTTAATTTCATTTTCTACCAAACTAAGTTTGAGCTCGTCTGTTTCGGACGTTGGTAAATCGATGGAACAACAATCTTCGAAAAAAGATTCCGAAGACGTTTCTAGCGCTATGTCATTGCACAGCCAATCATCAGATGTTGTTGACGATCTGTCCAAATCTATGAAATCTAAATAGTCTGTAAAGTTATTGGAATCGATGCATTTTGCTAATAAATTGACTGATTTTGCCGGAGAAGGTTGCTGGAAGTTAGATCCCAACATTGTTGTAATTGGAAGATACGGAATATTATTTCGTGCCCACTCCTGGTTGCTTAGGGAAATCTTTGCTTCTGCGTTGTCCTGATACATTGCTGATGACTCAAACATGCTAAAAGAAAAAAAAAATCGATTGTTTTTAAAGGATGGAATTAAAATGCTTCTTTACATTACATATATTAAAATGCTTTTATATCATATTTTCTGTAATAATTTCAATTTTAGTTACTTTTTATATAATAAATAGGCTAAAATAGTTCAACAAAAATAAGTATTTAAAATAGCGCTACAAATGAATTGTTCCGGGTTACAAAATATTTGTACTATTTAAATATCTTTCCTAGTTTGAACTAATTTTTAATTGATTATTTAAGTTATACAGCGGTTATAGATATATTGCTTAGGTTGAAAAATCTCCTCCATATTATTATCGTTTGCTTCAATTCATGCAACTCTACTTTATCTGATTACTTCATTTATTTAATGATATATAATCGTCTGTTATCTAAAGTTATGTTGTTTAAGTTGGCATCTTTTGTAATTATTCGTATTTAGTTCAGTCGGAGAAAAGAATTGTGGTACGTTACTGATATGCTGGTTGAACTTAATACGCATTAAATTTTTGTACATTTTTGAGATATGTACATTCATCTGGTGATCTTTTTGATCAATTGAGTGATTATAAAAATAAAAGGCGTTCGAGGAATATACTTAGGCTACTTTTATTCCCATTAATTATTCTTGTCCAAATTCGCTTTACCTCAAAATTCGTAGCGAATTCGATTTAAAAAAAAAGGATTTTTCTGAAAAAATTATTTTATTTTAGTTTGTTGAATAAATTCAAGATTTTTTTTTTCTTTATTCAGACATTGATTATTTAGAGCAGAGCTGTCCAACCCGCTGCCCACCTTGAATAATTTTGAGGCCCGCGAGATTCTTTACAATTTTATACAATATTTTTTTGTTTAAAGAGTTTTTAAAAAAAAAAAAAAAACAAATCCCATAGCTGTTATTATTTTATCACGTTGCTTCTGTTACTGCGAATCTCTTTATTTTCTAAATTGAAATTTATCAAACATAAATCGTGCTCAAACTTAACGCACGAAAATCTGCAACATCAATTACGATACGCAAATACACATGCATTGAGATCCACTTGCAAAAACTAAGTGAAAGATCTGAGAAACAGATATCTGACTAACTAAATAAATTAAACATTATTTGTTCCTAGCATTATTATTATTATACTATCTATGTTTGTATACATGAAAAACAATGAAAACTGTCTGTTTGTGTAAGTCTGTTTTAAATTTTCACTCCAACAAATGTTTGTGATGGATCCAAATCTAATATAAAGATATATATATTTATATGCGGCCCGCGGGATTGTAAAGTTCTTCCGAAGTGGCCCGCGAGGTCATTTGGATTGGACACCCCTGATTTAGAGCATATAAGAACATTTTCCACAATAGCAGATCAATTTTTTTAGTATGAACAACAAATTTAATACCTTAGAATGTAAAATTATGCTACTTTCATTATACAGGTATACATTCTTCTGCTTATAATTTAATATTTTTATTAAATAATAACCTAATAAAGCAAATATTAGTAACAGATCCTTACTTGAAAATTGAATTAAGGGAAACACAAATATATTGGGGTAAAATTGGTTTTTTCATTAAAAGGAGTTGAAAACCTCTCTCTCTCTATATATATTCTGACAATGTTAAGTTGGCTGTTTTCGATGTACCTCTTCTCAAATCTATTAGATGTACATGCTTGAAATTTTTCATACAATTAAAGTACACCTTTCTCATTCTACTGAAATGAGCTATTAGCTAATTTTAAATTTTTTAATAATTTATGAAATATTTTATCAAATGTTGAGAAATTTGGCCCATTTTTCACATAAAAAATTTGTAAAAAATAAATTTTTGAGTTTTTTACAAAAAGCTCATTTTAATATATATTAGCCATCATTAGAAATATATCATGAAAAATTTACATACCAGTGAACAGTAGTTTCTCAGAAAAGGTACATCGAATATCAAAATTTACAATTTGAGATAAATTGATTTTAATGTATATAGAGAGGCTTTTAATCGGCTAGTAAATAAAAAAATAAAAGGCTCAATTTATAATAAAAGATACCTGTTTTGGTTTATATCAGACGTTCAACTTTTAAGCAAAAACGAAGTACTATGTTTACATTTTTCGCCATTCAAATGGGCGTGGTCTAGTTTCAACGATTATTTAAAAGTGGTTTTAAGGACTTCTAATTGCCCTAGAGGTTAAAGTAAGGCATTTTTAGAAAGGTTAAAATCTATACAATTTGAAAATGTAAAAATCTCAAATTGTCAAAAAATAAGATTTTAGCTTTCCAACTGCCCTTAACTTCTTACTTTTTAATGAAAATACATAATGCCTACAATTTTTTCTTAAATTTATAATGTTTTGAAACTGAATTAATATAATTTTGGAACGTTACTGGGAGATTCTGATTACTCATTTTTAGAGGTAAAGAAGTTCATTAACAAAAATTTAAATTTTAAAGTTATATTTGCTGAGCCTCCGCAATTTCTTCACAATGATTTTAGTTTTTGGAACATTTTGGGGAGCAATATACTTTAATCAAGCATTATTTAAAGCTTACTAAGCAATGCTTTAAAATATCAATCGTAATATATGAATTTAAACAACTAAAATGAATTAAAAAAGATTTGTAAATCGTAAAACTTCTAAAGAAAGAAACTGATGTAATAATAAAAATACGAGGTGATAAAAATTGCTTCCATAATATTTCAAAACTAAGTAAAAGAGGGAAATTGTAAGAAATTAGCTAAAAATTATAAGGCCGTGATGGAAGAATTTAAATAACATAAAAATAGAAAACAATAGTAGTTAAGATATTAAAAATGTTATCGTATTATATTTTGAATGAATTAAATGTTTACTTTAAAAAAATATTATGTTTAGAATAAACATAGCATTGTTCCATGACTTAAATTACACTTGGTTGTCAATAAATCAAGCTTCCGGCTTAATACAGAGTGTTTTTTTTCCAGGTAGAGAAGTTTAAGTTGGCATTACTTTCCAAGATGGCGACCCATTTAACAGCTGTCAAGTGATTTATTCTCAGTTTGGTTTGGCAATTCATCATGAATAGACTCACGCCTGAACAACGCTTTCAAATTGTGCAATTTTATTTCGAAAATAATGGTCGCGCGATTTTCATAAGCGAATTTTATTTAGCGATGAAGCGCACTTCTGGTTGAATGGCTACGTCAACAAACAAAAGGGCAGCATTTGAAGTGAAGCTCATCCACAAGTGTATGTCGAAACACCGTTACATCCAGAAAAACTGACTGTTTGGTGCGCTTTATGGGCTGGTGGAATCCTTCTTCAAAAACGATGAAGGCCACAGCGTTACAGTCAATAGAGCCACATGATTACTAACTTTTTCATTCCTGAATTGAACAATCATGATGTCCAGGAGCTGTGGTTCCAACAAGACAGCGCAACATGTCACACAGCTCGTGCCATAATCGATTGATTGAAAGACACGTTTGGTGACCGCCTAATTTCACGTTTGGGACCTGTGAATTGGCCTCCAAGATCTTGTGATTTAACACCGCTAGACTATTTTCTGTGGGGCTATGTAAAGTCATTGGTCTATGCGGATAAGCCACAAACGCTTGACCATTTGGAAGACAACATTCGCCGTGTTATTGCCGATATACGGCCACAAATGTTGGAAAAAGTCATCGAAAATGGGACGTCCAGATTGGACTACATCCGAGCCAGCCGTGGCAGTCCTATGCCAGAAATCATATTTAAAATGTAATGCCACAAGATTATCTTTCGAGTAAAAAAAAATTCATGTCAATCGAATAATACATCGTTGTTTTATTGCAATTTAAAGTTCTATACCTCTAAAAAAAACACCCTTTATAAGGTTTCTGAAAAGCTTATATAAGTTATGAAAAAAACTTAATATAAGGTTCTGAAGGCTTATTTCTGAAAAATAAATATATAAGCAAATGATTCATGTAATAAATAGAGAAATATTTTTCTTTTGAACGCTTCAAAAAAGGAAACAAATCTTATAAATAATAAAAATTGTATTTGTTATATTTTTGCTTAAATTATAAACCTGTAATTTATGCAATAAGATAACTATTTGAAAAATTATTGGTGAAAGTAAGTTTACTTTATAGCAATATATAATCGGTACATTTTCCCCTCGCTTTAAAAATATTCTTCTATTTTTAATTTTTTTATCAGTAAAAACTTGCTAACTTTTTTATTGTTTTTTCCTATGATCGTTATCTCAATTTTAAATGATTATACACTGAATACTGGATTACATATTCACGTGCTTATTTGATGAAGGAAATAAGAAAGCTCTTTTTTTAAAAAAAATGTCAGTTTAATCCTAAACTAAATTAAGACAAAAAAAATGTAAGCAAACAGGATGTGACGAGTTAAACACAGTTGGTAGTGTGAGTCATTCGTAATAGCTATTTTAATATCATGATCTAAAGTAGAGGGTCAGCTTACTACTTTCTGTTTTAAAAAAAACAAAACATGTTTCTGCTTTCAGAACATAAACTTGAGAAATTCATTTTCTGCCATTTTCTAAACTTTTTTTGTCGTACATTGAAGAGTGAATTGCTTTATTTTCTTCAGTTCTCCGAAGATTGTTAAAATTAAAAAAATATCAGATTGTGGTTTAAAGCAAATTAATAAATGTTCACTTATAATTACAACTTAAATATTGTCACACATCTCACATTGTTAGTTCATCTTATTTGAAAATTTATATTTGCCTTATGATTCTCTTCTCCCTCGCAGATCCTTTTTCACTAAATTTATTCTCAAATAAATTATGTATGCAGACGAAGCAAGAAATTTGGTAACTTTATATAACTTCAATGAAATTTTGATTTTTAATTATAAAATTCACCATCTTGCTTAATGCACATCTAACATTTCTCACATAAATTATAAAAAAAAGAAGAAAAATCTGTACAGCTACAACCGAAAGTTATTTGTATTATTCGATTATAAAAAGATTCTCCTCTAAGAGGGGTTTCAATAAAAAGCCATTGGAACTCCGATATATCTGCTTAGAAGGAAATAATGACATTGTTTTTTTGCAATCAATTTAATACTTTTCCTTATTGATATCTTAATCACATAGGATATACATTTTTATTAATTTGTTTTAAGGCGCTTAAAAGGTTTTTCTCGATCTGGGAAAATGTGCAAGCCTTCTTATATCTCCCCAACTCTGTTTACGTGTCTCAAAGAATTTTTCACAAATACTGGCTACTGAAACCAGGAAATAAAATTCTAAATGAGATTTCTACAAAAAAAAGTTAACAGCTAACTGAAAATGAGATAGCTAATAATGGGACTATATTTGAAAGGAATGTAATATAAATTCAAGGATTTTAAGCATTCAAGGTTTTTAAAACGCACTTTTTAAAATACAGTTCTGGTTTCAGGAAATATGAAATTTGTAGATAAAAAATGTGGAGAACTCTAAAAATATGGAGATAAACATAAGAGTTGTTTGAATTTCAGATCAATAATCGAAATTGAATCGCTTAAGTCCAGAGCCTTTTTACAAGAAGAAAAATAGTAAAAGTCTATATATGCTGATGTATTAACTAAAAATATGTCAAATATGATTTAGTTCTGTAGAAAATATATTATTGCAAATATATATATATATATATATATATATATATATATATATATATATATATATATATATATATATATACCTATAACAACTGTTTTGTTCAATATTACAAAATATTCGACATACAATAATGAAAATTAAAAAATGTATTGCCCAGATATTTAGAATTCTTCGCAGCTGAAGACGAATTGTATCAATTGATACATTATTTTGACACAACTGTAATAATTGATTATCCATTTCTATTATGTTATTTCAAACAACATTTTTAGCATTACTTTTTGTTATATTATTTGTTATCGAACACTTAAGGCTGTTTTCGGCTAATGTTAATGAATGGGACCCAATTTCGGAATATTTTTTTCATATATAAAAGTACTCAAACATTATTATTAGATTCTGGCTACACTATCCTGTAAAAAATCGCTTATTTTATCATACTACTCATTGTTATACGAGTTGACACATTTTTTCTTTTATAAAATGTGTTTCGCATTTTTTCTCCCATACCGTAATGCTAACTGAGCTACCCCTTTACATGTTAAAAGGAAAAACTAATTATTCACGAAATATTTCGAAATTTTAAAAACGCTATATTATAAATAAATGCATGAGTTACAATGTCAATTTTTTTTTATAAACATTGAGGTATTTTTTCTGTCCGAAAATGTGCTCCGCGTTAAGTTCACGCTCTTGGAAATATGGCGAAAACAGCCTTAAACTGTTTTAAAACCAGCAGGATGAAAATAATATCCAAGACAAAAACTTCCCAAAATACAACATAAATCAATAACAAATACCTTTTCTTTTTTTTAAACATAGGTAAATGAAAATAATTATAGAGATTCACAAGAATTCAATTTCACAATATTCAAAAGGGAAGGATTCACAATAAATTCAACTCCAGAGAAGAAAGAGCTACTCACCCTTATTGAAAGAACTGCCCACTATATACATTCACATCAAAGGAGAAGAGTTGACAGAGAAGCACATTCGCTCTCCGTGGGTAAGTTAGTCATTTGAAAGATTGAAGATTTCAGCGCGAAAGAGGCTGTACAAAAAAAAAAGTTTCTCCCCACCCCCACCATCGGACCACGTGACCGCGTCAGGGATCCACAGAAAAGGCAGGGTTACAGAATCACAAATCACTTGTTGCTCGCAACTGTCAAGCTCAGGGTCTAAGATGAGGCTAGGAATTCGGGAGAGGGAATTCCCTCCATCTCCTCATTTATTTACACAAGACACGTGAAGACCAAATGAGTCGTCAACCCGTTTAGTAAACACTTTTTGGTGGGGAAGAAGTGAGTCGGTTCCACTGTTGAAGGTTTTGTTACTAAAAGTAGTGTTTATAGAGATCAAATTTGCGAAAGACCAACTTTTAGTTACATTCGAAATTTAAATTTAATTTTGCTTACTTTGATGACAATTGACACAACAATCATGAGTTGAAATGAAAAACTGGAATGAAAACCCAAATCGATGTACCTGTACAGTGGCGCACACAGGAATTTTTCAAGGAGGGGGGTCCGGGGTCAAAAGTTCTCCATTCTTGTATCATGCTCCTTTTGATTTTGTCGATTTTCGGGAACAAAACACAGTAAAATACTAATTATTGAATAAATAATTAGCATTAATTAATAAAATTAATCATTAATAACAAATACATAATTAAATTTTACGTACTGTGTACTTAGAATTATAATCAATCGGAAAAAAATCAAGGGCTTTGGGGGGGGGTCCAGACCTCCAGCCCCCCTTGTGTGCGCCACTGTCTCTGTAAATAAAATTGAAAGTAGTAAAATTGAATTGAAGTCTAACTTATTAAAAACTAATTTTTATCGAAGGAAATTTAATTTTATTAAATATTGGATTTTATTACAGTACAAATATATATTTTCAATTGTTTTCATTCTTAACAAGATGGTGCCGTGGTTGCCTAGTGGCAGGGCGCACACAAGGTAGGGGGGCGGGCCTCGGGTCCGGACCCTTTCCCTAAAGCCCTTAATTTTTTTTTCGATTGATTACAATCCTATGTATATAGTAAGTAAAATTTAATTAAGTATTTATTATTTATAATTAATTTTATTAATTATAATGGTAATTATTTATTCAATAATTTTTTTTACTGTTTTTTGTTCCCGAAAATTGACAAATAAAAAAAATGTAGTGGACGGCGTATTGGAGCATGATACGAGATCCTGGAGCCCCCGCCCTCTTCGAAAAATTCCTGTGTGCGCCACTGCCTAGTGGTCATGAACATGGACTCGTGGCCGCGGCGTGGCATGAGTTCGAGGCCTAATGCCACTGAAAACTCCGTCTTGTAAATGGGCTGATACACATTGAATCTGTCTAGGCTCAAAGTCTTCCTGTTGGCATGGTGTGGAAGTTTGGAGAGTAGCGTTGCCAGCTCAGATATCATCCTCATTACTTCGCCATGGTTCAGTATCACGAGGTACGTCACCAAAAACCTTCTTGTTGCTTTATAATGCGATACGTTAATAAACATCACTCACTCATTATAAGAGTCACCAACAGACGATTTTTTTTCTCATGGGCTGTTTTTAGTCACGAAATATTTGCTTAGAAACTAATATATTGTGAGAAAAAAATATGAAATAGATAGTAATTTTTTTTTAAAAGTTACTTATTATGTATTATATACGCTGTACTAATTTTAAATTACTTTTTTTAACCAGTCCAACTATTTTTGGCATAAAAATGTAAAGTCCCACTATAGAAAAAAAAAAGTGTCTAAACTATGTATTGAGGATAGTAGTGCACACAGGAATTTTTCAGGGGGGGATCCAGTGTCGAAAGTCCACCATTCTTGTATCATACCCCAATACGCCGCCCGACATATTCTTTTGATTTTGTCGATTGTTGGGAACCAAAAATAGTAAAAAATAAATAATTAACATTAATTAATAAAATTAATTATTAATAACCAATTTTTAATTAAATTTTAAGTACTATATCCATAGGATTATAATGAATTGAAAAAAATCAAGGGCTAAGAAAGGGGGTTCGGATTTGGGAACCCCCTTCCCCTTTCGTGCGCCACTGTACGTGTGAGGAGTATTTTGTCTAATTCACACACACACAGTTTTTGTTTGAGTACTTTCTACTCTTGAAGTACAGCTTCCAAATAAAAACATTCAAATCCCTACTCTTCATTTTGAAAAATAAAACATTTCAAATGAAAAAAAATATTATAAGATAATGAAAAAAAAATATTATAAGATAATGAAAAAAAATATTATAAGATAATGAAAAAAAAATTATAAGATAATGAAAAAAAAATATTATAAGATAGTGAAAAAAAATATTATAAGATAATGAAAAAAAATATTATAAGATAATGAAAAAAAATATTATAAGATAATGAAAAAAAATATTATAAAATAATGAAAAAAAAAGTTAAAATGCTCTTATAAACTTTTATAGTTATTTTCATTAACTTTTGCAAATATTCTCTTTATGAAATAGTTTTATATGAAACCCTGTAAAAGAACTTATGAAACCTTTTTGATGTGAAATAACCTGACAAAATATGAACTTTGCTAAATGAATTAACCAATAATAAAAAAATCCTCAATGCTCAGCCCCCTAAAAATAATAATTTCTTGATAGTAATGAAAAAGTTTGGGGTATATTGAATATTGAAATATTTGAAATTTTATTATATATATATATATATATATATATATATATATATATATATATAATTACAAAAATTTCCTCATTCTAATATGTGGTTTTATCAATAGATGTTACGAAAAAAAAAAACTGTGCGTAATCTGAAAATTTTGTAGAAAAATCTGTTATTTGAAAAGTAAACCTTTTTCTATATCTTTTCTTTAATTACTTAATATATTTTTTAAATATTTAAATAAAAGTAATAATATTTTAACTTGAAAGTTATAGTTAAAAAAAAAGTATTTGACAATAATTTATCTATTCAAATATTTTTTTTTAATATACCCAAAGTCTCATATACAGAAATATGCGGCAAGAATTATTTGTTTATTTACAAAGTTAGTTCTGAGTTAATACTGTTAATAATTACTTGTTGATTATTTACTAATACTTGAAATTTAAATAGTTAAGACTTCTTTAAAAAAATAGAACATATATATTTCTGAATTCTGTATTACAAGTATATTAGGATAGGAATATATTGTCTTGGTAGAAGCAAATTATTTATTAAAATTAAAATCAAGCATAATATTATAATTTTACTTGTACTTTCATCAAAGTATGTTAGATATGTTACACATGAACAATAAAAAAAATTAATGCTTTTTGTTATATTGATTTTAAAATTAAAATGTAGTATATTTTTCAAGTCATAACGCATTGTTTTAAAATGTTATTCTCTTTTTTTTTATCATTTTTAAGATATGGTCGCATATTTCGCCTTTGAAACATTATATAGTACTTTTTATTTATAAAGCGTAGAAATCAAGACTTATTATTTTTCGACTAGATAATCTAATTTTTTTTTAAAGTTCTTAACTAATTTCTTTGAAAAGAATTACAAAGAAAATTATGATCCCTTTGGCATAAAATGGTTCAAGGTTTCCGGATTTCTCCACCACATCATAAGAATTCCACGATTATTATTATCTTCTCATTTTAATACTAAATTTTTTTAAAAAATGCTTATTATTTTATCAAGAATTTATCAGAATTTTTCAAGTATTTATTATTCTATTTAATATTTACCATTTAATTTTTATCTGACTGTAACAAAACTTTTAATTACATTGAGTTTTCTCAAACAAAAATACTACACAGTTAAAATTTATACACTCGTTTTATGAACTAAATTTTCAAACCACCTGAAATATATTATCATTAAAATGGTTTTAGCGAAAACAATGAAGAGTGTGTTAAAATGCGACTACCCGCAAATTCTTGAAATTACACGCTTCCATTTTCTCGAAGAATAAAATAAATAATCGTCTGCTTTAAAAAGCGTTAAATCTAAGAATCTAAATCAAGATACAGTGAACACATATAATAATAGCAGTAAGAAAATCCCACGTGACAAAATACATTCCACTTTGACATTTTAATGAAAGATTATTGCTAAAATAAAAGAGACAAAAATTAGACAGGCGGAAAGAAAGTAGAAACAAAAATAGAACTTCTTTTCAAAGTCATCTGTATCTAAAGTGTGATTGATTAATGAGCTGTTAGTGAACTCTGTCACCCTAACGAAGCATATCGTTGACCGTAACTATCAGTATCGAATAACTGGTTCTATGTCTGGTCAGCATTTAGAATTTTTTTTCCGCTCACGTACATAAATCTCCACACAGGATGTAAAGCAGATCCTGTAACAGGGATAGTCTGTTCACTATCAAGCCGTTTTTTGACATAATGCTCCGATTTGATCTTAAATATTTTATATTCAGAAGTAATTTTTTCTAAGTTAATACTTGACAGAACGTCTCAGTTTTTTCTAAGGAAAATGAAGCTGAAAATTCACATATCTTTCGTTGAATTAATGCACAACAGAGGGGCAGACAAGGTAGGGGGGCCTGGGTCCAGACCCCCCCATAGTACTTGATATTTTTAGATTGATTATAATCCTATGTTTATAGTACGTAAAATTTAATTGTATTTATTATAAATAATTAGTTTTATTAATTAATGCTAATTATTTATTAAATAATTAATTTTTTACTGTTTTTTGTTCCCTAAAATCGATAAAATCACAAGAATAAGTTGGGCGGCGTATTGAAGTATGATACGAGAACGGAGGACTTTCGACCCTGGAACCCCTCCCCCCCTTGAAAAATTCCTGCCTGCGTCACTGATGCACAATATTTTTTTAAAAGCACGGAAAACGTAAACTATTGAGAAATAAGTCTAATAATTACTCAGCTTGTAATTTTCCTTTTTTTTTATAAAAAATGAGTCAAAATTATTTAGGCGATTTGTTTTTTTTCCCAAACAAACAAATAAAAATCATAATTATTCTATATGCAAAAAGCTACCGATATTTCTACTCACACAGTTATGAATAATTACTTATAAGCGCTTTATTATAAATATTTTAGGCATATAAAAACTATGCATGCAACTGTTGCGTATTTTTACTGAAAGGATATGTGTAACATAACAATTTTACGTACAATTTTCAAATGTGGCATCACGTTCTTGCACGGATTTCAAAATAAATGTATTGAGTGTAATCTTTCTTTTTTTAAAAAAAGAATTCCTTCTGAAAATTTGAAAAATTTTGAAAAAGATATTTATCTCCAAAATTTCAAAACATTATGTGTCGAACATGTCCAGAAATTGATATTGAAATTCAATGATCCACCCCGTACATTTCAAATTTCGTAATATTTGCGGTATTTTGTTAAGCAGTTTCAGAAATAAACCTCTAAATAAAATATCAATACATCTTAGGAAACTCAGTATAGTTTTTTTAATGTAATTACAGGATTTAAAAGCATCGGACTCTTCAGTTTTACTTCTAGATAGACGAAAGTTACAAAATGAATGCTGCATGAAGCGATCACAGTGGAAAACCTTTAAATAAAATTATTTTCGCAGCATACTGCCAAATTCTGCCCTGTGCTTCAAAATGTTCAATGCATTTAAAACCAAACGTGTCTGGAAGTTCAGTAAACACGATATTTTCCGCCTTTCATTGCGTTTAAGGCATCCGACTACGTTCGGAACCGTGATTTTAAAAAAGCGCATAAATGGATAATTTTCATGATATTTAGTGTCACTCAAATTAGAATACATGCATAAAACTGTTTTAAGGACATTTTGACAAAAAAAATTTATTTAAATATAATATTTTGGCAAAAAATTAACTTAGAATAATCTTTATTCCAAATGTTCTCCTTATGTAAAAAATGGTTCTATTATAATAATATTTTGCCCGTATATAGCCCTAACCTCTCTACAGAGGCTCAACTAGAATTTTTGAAAAATTCACATTATTTTCAGAGTTACCATCAATTGAAATAATTATTCACGTTTTTTTCTTAAAATTGCTCCCCTCTGTTGTTGTAAAATATGAATAAACCCACTTCTAAGTTATTTATCTCAAAAATTCTAGTTGAGCCTCTGAACAGAGGTCTGAGCTATATATAGACAAAATATTATTCTAACAGAAGCATTTTTCACAAAATGAAAACATTTGGAAAAAGGATTATTCTAAGTTAATTTTTTGCCAAAATATTGTATTTAAATAAATTTTTTGTCAAAATGTCCTTAAAACAATTTTATGCATATATTCTAATCCACGTGACACTAAATATCATGAAAATTATCCATTTATGCGCTTTTGAAAATCACAGTTCCGAACGTAGTCGGATACCTTAAAGCCCGGTTTCGAAATGATTTTTTTTTTTTTTTTTGCATTTTATGAAGAAACTTCTATTTAGTATTTTAAAGCTTTTTCATTTGAAACTATACCAATTTAATGATAACCCTTCATACATCTTTTTCATCCTTTGAATTTCAAATTCTACTTATACTCTTAAGCATTCTTTCCTTCCCACACTTTATATATTTCTTTCATCTGATTTTATGAGAGCACTGTCATTTTAAAAATATGAACCATAACACTAAAATGATAATTCTTAGAAATTTCCTCCTCCTTTTTGCACACCTTAGTTCTTAATTTGAGGGAATCCTGCCTAATTTTTTTCATCTAGAATTACAATCAAATTTGTATTCAAAATCTCAAGATTTTTAATGATTCTGAAGCAACTGCAATCAATATATCATTTACTGGAATAAACCATCTCTGTCATTTTTCCTTTTAAATTTTTAGACTTACTGTTCAGCTACGTAAAGCAATTCCAATTGTAAATTCCTGCAACAACAGTCAATAATCAGAATTCTATTTTAGTCCGACCTTTATTATAGCCGACTTGGCGAAATATTATCAGAGGAGGAATATCATTATAACGCTTTAACTCGAGAATCCAATAAAGTAAAAGTACTGGAGCGATTTGGCACCCTTTGTTTTTCTTTGTTGCCAAAAAAAACTAGGTTTATACTAATTATTTTATGTTAGTTAAGTATTTGAAATATATATATATGTGTGTGTGGAATCGGTTGTGGAGTCGTCATCCAATTGAATCTCTCAACGAAAGCACGCAGTCTTCGCGCCAAGGCGCAGCTGATCCAATGTGAAACCAAACCTTTGACCATTGAAAAAAGAACGGAGAAAAAGACTGAGGTACGCGAGCAGGCGTTACCGTCGTCACATCATGGAAATATAATTGTAGAATAGCTACCTTATTTTTAATTAATTTTTGTTAAGTTTAAATAAATCTGAAGAAAGACAAATGTCTTGGACCCCTTGTTGTCTCCCACAAATTATGGGGGCTCGTCCGGGATAGATAAAATTTCGATTTTGATCAAAGTTTGGAATGCGTGAACTAAAGAAGCGTCCGTGGAGGAGACGCGCCGCCATTTTTTGGAAACTTGGCTCAACCTGTGTAGAGGTTGAATTTTTCATTCGAACCCAGCGTGAATATTCCGCCTGTGTAGAGGTTGGAACTATTGATTTAACACCTGCGAAAAGGTGTCAATTTAAAGAATTTCAAGAACTAATTTTCGTCTAACGATATAACCTGCGAAGAGGTTGTGAGATTTGTGTTCTTCAGCGTGGAAGAGAATCAGTGTATTTCTTCAATTATTGGATACATCGTACGTGCAAGCAACAAGGGAGCTAAAAAAAAAGGTAGGATCTTTCCATATTTTTTTCTAAAATGTATAAAAACGCTCTTAAAGAGGATCTCATAAGAGTTGTTGAGGATCTAGACGGTACTGTGGAGAGTACGGACACCATAGCTAAACTAAAGACTAAAATTGAGAAGAGTAGTACATTTGAGAGTGATGCAGATTTCGTTAAAACTTTAATTAAAAACTGTATAGATGAGAGGGTATCATGAAACGAAAGAGAGGCAACTTTAGAAAAACAGAAAATTGAGCTCGCAAAACTACAGTTAGCACAGTTAGAAAAAGAAGCCGAACTTCAAACGGCTAAAAATAAAGCATTAAGTTTAAATCCTGCAGCTAAAGTCGAAGAGAAACAGTTCGAAACAAACATAGAAAATATGATCAAAAGCATTAAAACTTTATCTCTTCCTGTTTCCACCAGATCTGAAAATTTTAATCTGTTCTTCCAATCATTAGAACGCGCATTTTTAACCAAGAAAATAAATGACGAATATAAATCTGAAATTTTAATAAATCTTCTGGGCGAAAGAGCTCATAATGTCTTATTGTATATTAAAAAGAGGAATTAAATGACTATGAAAAACTAAAATCTATAGTACTCAGAGAATTCCAAGTAACCCCTCGCGAGTGTTTAAACTCATTTAAAAATGCTGTAAAATCATCAGGCGAGACATACATCCAATTTGCTGCAAGATTGACGGCAAACTTCCAATAATATTATTGTTCGTTAAGAAAAGTTAATTCTTTTGAATCTCTATGTGATCTTTTAATTTCTGATAAATTATTTGAAACTTTAAATAAGGAAACCGCAACTCATATTGGCATTCGAGAAGCGGAAGATTGGTTTAGGCCTATCGATTTAGCTAAAGAGTGCGATATTTATATTTCATCTAGAAGCGGATCACGTAAGGAAACTCCTATTGCTTGTGGATATACTGAAGACCCCTTTAAAAATAGACCACGAAACTATAAACCAAAGATTAGAGATAGCTATCCCCAAAATCTTGAAAGACAAAATAAAAATTGCTACATATGCGGTGATTCATCTCATTACGCAAGAGATTGTGAGAAGCGTTTTAAGCCTAAAGAATCTAACGGCCACATCCATAATAGAAAAAACGCGAATAGTTTGAAAGTCAAGAGCGAAAAACAAAAAAAGCGATGAGTTCGCACAACAGCTCCAATACGTAAACATTTTTGTAGAAAATCAGCCCGTAACAGCCTTGATTGATTCAGGTTGCCAGATCCCAGTTCTAAATTCCTCACTAATTAGAGTGTACAAGCCTTCCGCAGAGAGAATAACATTAAGCTCATGTTTTGGCGAAAAGCGTATGGTAGAAGTTAAACCCATAAATATTTCTCTTGATCAACACTCTCCCGGTCTAAGTGTTCGAACGGCAATATCACCGACCTTGACCGAAGAATTTATTATACATCCCAGTGTATATACTGAAATAAAGAAAATAAGCCACGTAAAGAGCGATGTTTTATTGAATGAAAGTGAATCCTCTTTAGGTGCTTATTCTAATTCTATTTTTTATGTTGCAAATGTGATAGAAAACTCTAGTTATGATTTGTCACATGTTAAAAACTTTAATACTAGACATGATTTGAGTTCTCTAATTTAGAATCATAAACCTAATAAAATTAAGAGTACTAAGTTAAAAATGGGTATTATAAGAGAAAAATGTTCTGATTATTGTTCTCCTATAGTATTGTGTAAGAAAGTCAATGGTGCCATGAAAACGAGTTCCGTGGACTCCAACTCCCAGTCACCCACCCCTTCACCTATGGAGAGTAAACATAGTCGGTTCGCGATGCTCCGGAGGCTCTTCAAGCCCTGGAAGTGGAAACGAAAGAAAAAGAGCGATCGTTTTGAACAGACGTCCAGAACTCTAGAGAGGAAAATATCGATGGTTCAACCAAAGAGCTTAACTCTCCGTCGGTAACGTACACGTCATCCTCTGTTTTAGAAACCTACAACACCGTTGTGGTTACCAACTCTGGTTTTCCTACCGTACTATCGTCATCTCAGAATCATGCCATGCCTGTGATACACAATGTTTCCCTGTTGAACCTTCCGGATGTCGAAGAGGTGCCTTCACATGATGAGGAAATTGTTCTCTCTGTTCTTCCAGAACCTCCAATATCGTTGAATGATATTGGGTCAATACTACCATCCACAGCAGCAGACCACATGAAGATGTGGGGAGAAACTGTCTAGTACAGCAAAATTATGATATGTTAAATCTTTGTGTATTTGTTGTATAGTCCTTGTCTGTTCCGTCTTTTTTGTATGTTTCAGATTCTCCTCTGGTCTCCATGAAAAAAAAAGGAATAAGTACCGCTGCGGACAGCGTACGGTCAGGCTGGCCGTTGTGGAGTCGTCATCCAATTGAATCTCTCAACGAAAGCACGCAGTCTTCGCGCGCAGGCGCAGCTGATCCAATGTGAAACCAAACCTTTGACCATTGAAAAAAGAACGGAGAAAAAGACTGAGGTACGCGAGCAGGCGTTACCGTCGTCACATCATGGAAATATAATTGTAGAATAGCTACCTTTTTTTTTAATTAATTTTTGTTAAGTTTAAATAAATCTGAAGAAAGACAAATGTCTTGGACCCCTTGTTGTCTCTCACATATATATATATATATAATATATATATTATAAATGCGAAAGTTTGTGAGTATCTTTGTGGGTCTTTCACGCAAAAACAACTAAATGGATTTTATTGAAACTTCACAGTAATATAGCTTATACATCAGAATAACACATAGTCTAAAATTTATAAAGATATTGTGAGAAGTTTTCAAAATATAACGACAATTGTCAAGAAAATAGGAAAAAATTCTGCCATTTGCAAAAAAGTCCGTGACAGCATTCATGTATCTTTTTTTTATCTGTTTTGTCTACGCCAAACCTCAGTGCGCTTTCGCTTTTAATTCATTCCGTTCATCAGTGTCATCACTATTTTTATTTCACAATAAAACTAGATTTCGAAGGGAGAGGTGGTGGCAAGATTTTAACATAAAATAAATACAACAAAAAGTAATATTAATGTATTTCACTTCCTGATATAAATTATTTACTCTATTTTAAGCGTTCATTACACAAAATTTGTAACTATGACAGTGGAAGGAAAACAATGAAATTTTTTAAAATAAAATATCAAAATGTTTTTATCATTTAGTTTTTTTTTTCTTTTTGAATGTTTTTTTTTTCAGTACATGTAAATATATATCTACGCTTCC
>BMAU01005457.1:0-171508 GCA_019973935.1 Trichonephila clavipes
CTCAGAAAACCTTCTCGCCTTTCTGTACAAGAAGTTTCCCTTTTTTTTATATAATGGTACTTTCCCACTTGCTAATTTTCTTGGCACTTTCTTTTGTAGGACAGCCGAGATTTCTCGAGGTTCTTGTCAAAAGCGGACGCGTTCCCTTGAGAATGCAGTTGGTGGTACATTCGCACAAAGCCGCCTCTGGCGAGGGAGTTTGTACAATTTCGTAAAAGAGCAGCTTTGTTGTTGTCGAGCCAGTTGCTTCAAAAATGACTATATGTTGACTCGCTAACATCTTTTAAGTTAAATGAAAAAAATAGTGATTGTATAACAAGCTTTTCAAATAACTTTTAAAAACTTAGTTTCATTTTACCTCATGTAAACCTTTTTTTTTTTTCCAGTTACAGTAATTTTTGAGTAGGTTGTGTATCTACTATAAATAAAAGCAATCTAAATTTAACCTAAAAGTTTAGATTTCCTTTTTTTGTATTTGGAAATGAACCACTCTTTGGAGCTATCGGGCTGATAGAAGATATTCTCATCTTCTGAAATAAATCCGGTGCGAAGACGGGCTTTTTCATCTGTTTCTGGCCTTAAACTCAATAAACAAATAACCATAGAGCGACTGAAGTCGCATCCTTGAGAACTCTCTTTGAAAGTACTCTTGGTTTGACTGGGATACATTTGTTTAGCTTAATGAAGCTATTTGCATTTTATCCCTTGCATTGTGAAAGCAACACATATAAGATGCATTTAATGAAACAGTTCGAAATTCTGCCCCCTTGCATAAAAGATTTTGAACAATAAACATAACAGAAATAATTCTTACGCGGATAGACTACCTTTTGTAAATAAATTTCGATACTTTTATCGCTCTCCGCGCACTCGGACATTAAAATCATCAACAATGATTAAATTGCTAACTTATCTGGCTAGAAGATCTGGGAGGTAAACCACATCAAATGTAAACTCGACATTAGAAATTTCATCAAACAGAGTTTGATAAGCAACCATGTAACACCCTAAATGGATCTTGAAGGAGTTGGGCTTAACATTTCATAATCCAACAACTTCTTGACAAAGTAAGTTTTTCCAGAATTGGCTAGGCGGACCACTTATTAGCATAGATGATGGATGTTGTGCTGGGTTGGAAACTCCATTGCAAATGCAAGGGATTTGTAAATTTCTCATATCTTTTATTTATACATTGTAAATATGTTTGTAATAATTTTACTTGCATAAAAATATTATTTAACTATGAATACCAAATGAATTGAGATTGAAACAAAAACATTTTTATAGTCAACTGTTTATTTACAACAAAATAATAACAATGTACAGAGATACAACAAACAATATTTACAACAATAATGAAACTGAATTGATTAGAGGCAATGATATAGCACTAACATTTCAATGTAAATAAAGAATCCGTCCCCTCCACACATATGGAATGTAATAGTACATCGATATTTTTTTAAATTATTTCTTTTTTGTTTTATTTCAAAAACAAAAACTACGAAGTGGTCATATACCATTTACAGAATAATTTCATTTACATAATCTTTTTCTTGGGGCAAAGCAACATTTTGACAGGGTGAAGGAAATGTTTCACTCTTAATACAAATATATATAAATAAATACCCAAATTTTTACAAAATATAAAAACCTCAAAATCTTGAGATGTATTTATCTATAAGTAACGTATTTACCATCAACATATTTACTCATTCATCATGGTGAATTTTTTTTAAGTGAAAATAACATAAGTTTGCTACCAAATTTTAAAGTGACCATATGCTAAAAGTATTTATTCCATCTTGTAGAATGTATCTTTTGCTATCAAAAGGGCTCAGAGTTGACTTTGATAAGCCACAGTTTGCACAATGTGATTGTGACTTGGCTATTTCTTTAGCTTGGCGTAATCCACGACGACGATATAACAAAGTCTCTTTTGTAGCTCTCTATGCTCCAATTTGCTGTTGGATACAATAATTTTTGCGACTCCTTTCGCCGTTTTTTCTCCATTTCGTGCACTTTTAAACTATACATTTTTGGTTTGAGCCCAAAACGCAGAATTCAAGAGCCAAAACCGATGATAACTCATCTTTCATCTTACAAGCACTTTTTATTTATTCTCGCAGTATAGGGGATGAGTTTGGGATAATCAAGTATCGAAGAAATGTGTAGATCTTTCTGCATATCTTCATACACGTCTTGTGTTACAATTTCATAGCACAACGAATCAGTATCAGTAAAAGTACTTTGTATCGGCATCGTATTTCTTTGATTTTATATATCTCATAACAAAAATTATACATAAGAATCTTAGATATGGGTCAGAATGGAGAAACCAATGTAGATCATTCTATTTAATAAAGAGAAACCTTTTTTCCCTATCGAAACTAAATCTGTTGTTATTATACGAAAATTATGAAATGCTGGAGAAGCAAAACGAGAGTTTCTTCGGATTTTTCTGATCCTGTACAAGATCTATTACTGTGCGCTTCCGTAGGTTTTCCATGGTTTTACCGAATACGGCATTATTTAAAAGTTTAAAGAGATTTTTTTCAAATGAGTTTTCATGTTTTTTTTTTTTTCCGTATTAAAAATCAATATATTTTTTAAGCCATGCGTCTTTGGTGAAATTTAAGTACTTTGTGGATTTTAGTTACTTTAAAACCCAGAGAAACATACTGTTTTAAATTTCTATAATGAACGATATATCTCTTTTTTACTCATTAAACTAGGGAACTACCTCGTACAGCTATTGGTATTTAAATTATGTTCTTTGCGCTATTTCTTTGCAGTATGGAGATAGCATATCATTTGTCACATTTAATGTTTCTGGGGCCAGGGATAGTCAGCTATGTAAATTGTGTAGGTTTTGTGGATAATCCATGTCTACTCTAAAAATATAACCTATGTCTGACCCATCTGAATTTCCATAAAATCAATTGGGCTGTGTAATCCACTGAAACCGTGAGTAGGTAAGGGTTGGGACATTGCCCATCCATATAAAATTATTTGCATCCCAAATAAAGGATGTATTTAGATGGTTTGTTTTCCTCGCAGCAGCCCAAACATTGTTGTTAGCTGAACTAAATCTATGGGATATCATTGAAATGCCACCCTCTAGCTCTCCTCTCGACAAATAAATGCACAAGTTCACTGTAAAAAGCCCAGTTTGACTCGCGACATGTAAAGACATGCTTGCCAAGCGAGTCCGGGAGCCGTAACAATGACATGGATCTAGTTTGTAAAAATTTAAGCATAATTGTCGAAATTTTGAAAAAACGTCTGCTGCTTTTTTAAATTCTGCCGTCACTGGGTCACGCGCCAGATCGATACTCCCCCAGAGTTTTAAGATTCAAAACTTTTCCATACGTTTTGACAATGTGCATAATCATCATCACTTACAGTTTTACTCATTTGTAAGTGAGCTAAAAAGGCTTCAGAGGGTGGCAAGCATCCTTCATTAAATTTTTGAAAGTATCCATATATTCATAGGGGTACCTTATGAAGCATCAGATCGGTTTCTTTCCGGAAAATTTATTTGTTAGTGTTAATTCTATTTTTTCTACCTGAAACTAACTTTCGTGGAGAGAGAGGCATTTAAAAATTGCAGCGAATCGAGAAAGCGAGAACCGAGAGAGAAAGATACATATTTTTCACTCATTGGAAGGTATACAAGTAAGATTTTTGTTTTTTATTTTCCCCCAACACTCTGCATGATCAAATGGGAATCATACCTCGTAAATTGTGAATTACGACAGGGATATGTTTAGCCAATGTATAATTATTGCAAATATTATGAGCAGCACCTCGGTATAAACCGGTATATTATCCAGCGACCCCGACTCTATCCCCCAATAAAGGTTTTTCACATATGTGACAAAAGTGGCATTTTTAAATGTAATTTATTCTCATCAGAGTATCGGCCCAAGCTTTTTTTTTTCTCAAAATATTTAGTATATCTTTCCTCTTTCTTTAATAATGTTTTTTAAAAAAATGGCTCGACTGGCATTTGCTCACTCGATAAACGACAGGTGGTTTTTTAAACTTCCATCAGGTCCTATCACCACATACGCATAACCATGGTTTGTGATCCGCCAACCGGTACAGATGGAAGATCTTCCGAGGATCATGCTATGCGCAAATGAGTCGATTCTCACAATAACGGGATCCAAAGATCGGCGTAAATCAGTATGGCGGAACAGGTAAATTGGAATTCAAAGTTTTCTCAAATTCTTAACCATTTGTATTTCGGGCATTTTTTATTTTTTGTTCTTTATAGTTTCCCACAGTCTTACTGGTATGGGCATCTAGGATTGATTTCTTTATCAAACCTGTGAATAGGCTAATTATCTCTGCAAAATAGAAAAACCTTTCTGGATTTATGTTAGAAATGTGAAGTCTGAACAGGAGTACCTGATTTAGGTGAATTTTGAATAAGACAGATAGTTGTCGTCTTTTCTTCTGATTTGAGATCAAAAGCAAATTTCATCAGGTTGCTCATTTGATCGTCCTTTGTTAGCTGGCTTCTATAGTGGGAATATTTCATTCTCTAGAAACCGAACAACATTAATTGATATTTTATTTTTTTCTTCAAAGCATTCAATCTGATTTAATGGAGTAGGAAATGTAAGGTTGTCAGCATAACTCATTCTTGAAAATTTTAAAATAAGTACCTACCTCCTCTAGACTAATAGCATTGGCTTGAGCAGGATGAAGATGAGCTAACACACACCATAAAAACAATGTTGGTCCTCATTTCTGATGTTTAATATTGCCTTTTTTAATCAGCTTCTTTTGGTGGAAGAGGAATGTAAGAAGCTGCCGCTAAGGGCTGGTGAGCAATCTTAAGTTCGTTCTTCAACACATCTTGGAATTCCTCATCCCGATCTCTCTATTTTCAAATTCATTACATTAGATGTGATAACCTTTAAAAAATAATAATAAATTCAAATTATAATCACATTCGATGTAAAATACCCTGAAATATATTTCCATCGGTATATATTTTATAGTTATTTGAATAATTTCTTCTTAAAATTCTTTTAAAAATTTTTACATTTTATTTTATTGTTTTTAAAGAAAATGAATTAACTTGTTACCTTTGCAATGCTTGCTTCAACGTCAGGAATTTCCTCGGTTAATGTAATAGCACATCTTGATCTAAAAATATGATGTACAGGTCTCAAAATCCCTCTGTAGTAATTTTTTCGGATGAAGTGAACACAGCTGTTGAGATACCACTTCACACCCTGCTTTGAAGACGCTTGCTTCTAATTTTTTTTCAAAATTTATCTTTAATGCTGTGAAGGCTCACAGTTAAGTCCTTCGATGTTGAAGTATCTGGAAAGAATGCGTGTACACTTCAAAAGTATCCAAACATGGCTTCTAGTGGGCGAAACAGTTCGTTTTCGCGATGGTGCAGTTGAAATAGAAGTCCTGCCGTGATCGGAAAGAGTCGTTTCCGTGGCGGTAGAGGGACCGGGTGCGGCTTCCGGTGTGATGTGTTCGCAGAGTGAATCTCTTTCTTCTCCATTGGCTGTTCGAGACAAGTTTCATGATAATCGGTGTTAATTTATGAATTTTTGAATGTCGAACGAAGCCGTCTTTTCGATTGAATCTCTTGCATATTTTGCAAATGGAATAAGGCTGGCGCGGGTGTGAATTGAAAGTCGATGTCTTTCTAAACTGCGACGATGCGTGAAAACACTATCGCATTTATCGCATGAAAATGTTCCTTAAAACGCCATCGAAGGGTTCATCTAACTCCACCGGATAAGTCTCCAAAATCCGCAGAAGCCAAAACCTTGTCGTTGATAGGAAAATCAGTCTCTTCGAATATTTTTCGATATCCATTGTAAAAGTTTAAGCATGAAGTGCGCACAGAAAAAATTTCGAGCTAGAAGTGAATTGGTTCATTCGCCTCATCTGCTTATATTGAATCAATCGTTATGTAGGAATACAGTGAAGAATAATTAAAAAGTATTTTTTTGTAACGAATAGCGAAAGAAAGGGCGGGCTTATCTTCTTTTAATCCCTAAAGTATTTTTGGCATCTCCTCACCGTATGAATGGGGTTTTACAACCCCCTCCCTGCAGGTAAACTGATTTTCCCCACCTTCGCAAAAGCTGTAAAATTCCAATTACTTCAGACTTACTCACAACAGCCACACTTTCTCCCCCACAACTTAAAGAATGCGATTTTTACTACCTCCTGTAGGTAAACTGATTTTTCCACTTTCAAAAGCTGTAAATTCCAATTACTTCAAACTTACTCACAACAGCCACACTTTTCTCCCCACAACTTAAAGAATGCGATTTTACTACCTCCCTGTAGGTAAATCAAATTCTTCCATTGTCCAGTTGTTAAGTTTCTTTATTTTGTACTGATATATTCTGCACACACACAAAGTCTGCTTTTAAGGGTATGTTTTGTGTGGACTTTTCGCAACATCTGTTTGTGCTTTTTGAAAGAGATACCAGACAAATGGTTTTTTTACGTAATAGATAATTTCGCAATTTATTCTTCAATAGTTAGACTTACAACTGTTACAATCTTGAAATTCTTACACACGAGTTTCATACATACCTATGAATGGGTTGATTGCTACCCATGGAGATAAAATTCTTAGTTTTTTTTCATAGGAGAGTTCCAATTACTTTTTATTTGCTCTCGAAGATTCTTTCAAAATGTTTTTACGTGAGAATTTTTCTAACCACCGGTAAGCTTTTTTTTTTTTGTTAGATTGGGAAACATCTTTGACTTAATAGGTTAGTTTCAACTTTTCAGACTTCAACGGTTAGACCCACCGGCCAGTACTTTTCTTTTAAAAAGCTCATTGATATGTATATTACTTTACAATCTCTTTTTTTAAAAAAAAAGGAATGATTACCTTCTCCCCCAAATATTTGATTTGATTTTAAAAATTTCAGTTTCCTTATTTATATTTTCAAAGGTATTCGGGGAACACAGAATTTATAAATGTTTTTTCGGCCTCTCTTTGTATTTTTCCTTTAAATGTGCCGATAAAAAATAAATATCTTTTTTAAAGTTCATTCAATGGTTTCGGCTTCTGGTTCCTCAATCCTTAGAGTTTTTACCTTAGAATCTAGTAATGTCTACAAGTAAAACTTCTTCTATCTCATAAATGCATCAATTACCTTTCTGTAGCTTTGTTTTTGATGAAAAGTTTCTGAATACTTCCATCTTTTTTTCCGTAGACATTTTTTAAATGCAGCGATTACAAATTATTTCTCCGTATTTGTTTGCAATATTTTGGGGTTGAGATGCCGAGAAAGAAATATATTTCTAAATAGCTAATACAATAACTTCGGTTTATCTTATTTTTCAATGGCATTACCTAAGCATACTTTGAAAGAACACTGACACATGTCTATAAAATATATTATATTCATTAAATCCTCACACGAACTCAATTTTTTGAAACTGATGATTTATTCAATATGCTATTTTTATAATCATTTATTTTTATTTCTCTCTAATTGTAAAAGGCATTATTTTATTTTCAATCAGGTTTTTTTTTCAACTTTCTCTGAGTATTAAAATCAACATCTTTACGAGCGAAACATATAAGCAAAAAGCATACTGAAACAATGTTTTGAATCAATATGAAAATTCATGTTAGCCTTGAAGAAAAAACCCCTTTTAGAAATGAATACATTTTGAGCATATTTTTATCATTTTTACAATCTTAGGTTTTAAAATTTAATGAGAATAATACATTTGTGTGCCTATCTCTCTGTGTGTAATTTCTTTACCACTTTTTTCTTAAAAATAAATAAAATAAATAAGAAATACACTTTGAAGAAGAAAAAATACTTTTTATTTACAATAATAATAAAGAATCTCTAGCAACATACATTTGTTTAGCATTCTATCAGCACATTCATATTCAACTTATTGAGAAACATCTCACGCCCATGTAATTTACCATTTGATGTTTCGATTGACAAAATCTGCAACCAGTTTATCCCAGTCCATGCTTAATATGGCCAAATCACCATATTCGGGGCCTTCGTCCGTTTGAATATGTCATAGCATTCATGACCTAGCTGATTTTCGTATCCTTCCAAACATCCGAAGCATACGAACAATGATGAAAATATTTTCTTCGATATGTTTGTTAAGAGTTCGACCATTGATGTAGTGAGTCCATTTCCGCGTCGATAATCGACGCAGTCAGATTTTGAAAAAGGAATGTGTTTAGCCACTTCTTGCCTCAGAAGTTTTCAGAAAAACACGCCCGAACATGATTGAAACAGTTTTTCGACGTGATCTGCTTATGGATATCTTTAATACATTCCATTCCGTTTTTAGCATGGAAAACTGGAGTCAAAATTTACGAGTAAAGTCCTTTCTGTTGGAAATAACGTTGCATTATGATATGAGGACATTCTCGATAACAGTTCGGGAAAGTAAGAGACAATCCCGATAACAAATAATTTTTCCCATCCCAAAGGCTTGATCGATTGCAGAAAATTCTCTTACGAGGGCTAACCATACGGAAGGTGTTACAGTGATTCCATCTTTGGTAGGTAAAAGAGAGATCCAGCGGCATCGAGCTTGTATCGGCGCAAGCAAGAATTCGTGCAACGTCTGCAAAATCAGAAACAACGGCGTAGTTGTGACTTCCTAAATGGGAAATGATTCTCAGGAACAGCATCTGGTTTAAACGAAGAAGCTTTCCCGTTGTTTTATCAAAACACACTCTTTTGGCTCGAGGATGGGAGAAGGCGAGAGGTGTAGCATGTTTCATGGTTAACCAAATAAATTTCAATTTACTAATCACGAAAGAAAATATCTTGAAATTTGTGGTAGGGTTGGAACGTGATAATTCTTTATCGAGAAGCAAAGTATTCTACCAACTCAGAGCTTGAGAAGAAATGATACACAGAAAAAGAAAAAAATGAGTATTACAAGGTGGCAACAGTAAGCTGATTGGTTCATTTTCATGACGTAACTTTGAAGCAACTGATTGGTAGAAAAATTACCGGATGTCACTAGTCATATGACATCACTATTATAATCAGATTCACAAAGAAAAAAACGCGCTTTTCAATATGGTTTATTTACGAAATCTATCTTCCCATATTTTAATCATATCTATAAATGAAAAGCAATATTTCAGTATTGTAGCCTACAGAAAAAAATTATTAGCCTAAAATTATTTATGCTTTGTTTTTCTATTTTGATTGTTTATGCAATATCCCGCTAAGAGAAAATAGAAGGGAAAGGTGGGGGGTGTAAAAGTGTTACGGATGAAGGACGAAATTGAGGGACCGGTTGGAAGGGGGTGGATGGAGGGGGAACGCCGGAAGGGTTGGATGGGGGAGAACCGCGGGAAGGGGTGGAGGGGACGGAGAGAACTCGTTCGGGGAGGTGGGGACCCTCAAGCACCTCAGCGCCTCGTGATCCAGAACCCCCACTTTTCTACTACTAACAAAATATGATGGTTTTGCTTGCAAATACCATTCCTGTAATGTTAGCGAAAAGTGTTTGCGATTTGTGTCCTTTATTAAGGTTACGTACCTTTGAAACATTTTAGTTCACTTTTAATGGATTATTTCTCAAATTATCAAAGATAAAATGAAAAGTTCTTGAAAGTAGGTAAGTATAGTTTCTCTTAATTAAATTGTTCACTGGAATTTTTTTTTTTTGTGATTTTTATCATGTACAATAAAAATAATTGTAAAAAAAACAAAAACAAAAAAGAAACATTGGAGTGATTCAGTCACCTCTCGAGACTATTAACGTTAGTATCGAGTGCACGCCTGCTCTCCCGGGTTAAAACATTTTGAAGTTTCCTCGCTTTAAATATTAATGCCAAATGTGATGGATATAATAGAGTTTGTACTCTATTATATATAGAGTAGACCCTTTCTAATGACATTTATACTTTTAGAAATAGATGATGGATGAAATAAGTTTTTAATCAAATATCATTTTGCAATTTGCTCCAATTTAAAAATTAGAGAAAAGAAAAATAACACAATAATCATACTATTACTTAAAAGTAATTTGCTTAAAATAAATATTACTTAAAAGTAACAAATACAAAATTTTTAATGCTTATCTTGTTAATTTGTACGGTTTATAATTAAGATCGTAATGTAGCTTTAGCGCCCCCCAAAGCGCATTATTATTGTATAAGGGGGGCACGATAAAAAATCATGACTGGAAACTAGGTCTCCAATAGTGAAAGTTTGAGAAGCACTGGTTCAGGAAATTCGACAATTAGAATTATTTTTATTTCCATATCAAAGTATATGGTATAAAAGAAGACATGTATTTTCTAAATGTATTTGTTACGTTAAAAAATTTAGAAAATAGATAATATAGCTTATAGCTCCCAATGCTTAATATCTAAATTTTTTTAAAAACAACAGTTTGACAAGTCTACTGGGATCCAAGCGGTTCCGCTCATCACTTGCGATGTTGCCGGCAATCGAAAAAAGGTGCTCACAAGGAACAGATGATCCCACGATACTCATACACATCATGGCTATTGAGTGAACGTGATGATAAATAGAGTTTTTTTGTTCTTGCCAGTAAAGTATAGGATCATATTTCAGGTGCACAACTGCCTACGATAAATAGTGTTTAAAGATAGTACATTTAACTAATTGTAAATAATTTTATGGTTTTTACTAAAATAGAAAAAAATCGAATGTCAATTTTCTAGGATGAAATATCGATTCACTGAATCGATTCAGTGCTACTTATCGATTTCTTTACCCCAGAAATTGATTTTAGATCACCATCCCTCACTGAAACCACTTTCAGATGGAACAGTGTCTCCTTCTTCAGGGAAACTTGTAATTTTTAATCCATACACACACATCTCTGTTCAAGATACTGTGCTTTTAAAATTTCCAAAAAATATTCCATAAATAAGTAATTTTTCACTTTAACATATAAACTGCAAGATTGTTTAATAAAGTCACTTAAGAGGTTTTGGAAAGCTAAAATCTTTTTTTTTGTAGACAATTTGAGATTTTTACGCTTTCAAATTGTTTAGTTTTTAACCTTTCTAAAAATATCTTACTTCAACCTCTAGGGAAATTAGAAGTCCTTAAAACCTACTTTTAAATAATCGTTGAATATGGGACACGTCCATTTGAATGTTAAAAAATGTAAACAAAACATTTATCTTTTATTGTAAATTGAGGCTTTTATTTTTTTTTTGTTTACGAGCCGATTAGAAGCATCACTGTATACATTAAAATCAATTCATCTCAAAATGTAAATTTTGATGTTCGATGTACTTTTTGTGAGAAACTACTGTTCACAAGTATGTAAATTTTGTGTGATATATTTATAATGATGGTTAATATATACTGAAATAAGCGTTTTGAAAAAAAAACTCAAAAATTTATATTTTTCAACATTTTTTTTAATGTGAAAAATGGTTATCAGTTTCACTAAGTTTGATGAAATATTTTATATAAAAAAAATTTAAATTATATAGTTGAATGCTTACATTTCAGTATAATGAGAAAGGTGTACTTTAAATATACGAAAAATTTCAAGCATGTACATGCAACAGATGTTGAGAAAAGGTACATCGAAAACAGCCAATTTAACATTGTCAGTAGAGAGAGAGAGAGAGGTTGTGATATCCCCTGGGTAGGGGATATCCTCTCCTCACCATCCACGCGACCTACGTCAGAGGAAAGAAAGAGGAACCACTAAATTCTGCCATAATAAAATTAGTTTATTATGATCTTAATTTATATACAATACAACAACAATACTAGTCTAGGAGGTTAATGATCAAGAGTGATGAAACGCAAACCATATTTTTGATAAATAGGGCAATTAATTTCTGACTCTATTTTTACAGATTACTTCCTAACTTTATAGTATCCGCTCTATCCTTAAAGTTTAAACAAACAAGCTTACCGTTATTTCCTTGGCGAATAGCTGCGGTCCGATAATCATCAATTTATCCTTCAAATTGACTTGCTCTGGCTAAGGTAATACTCTTCTGGTCTCGGACCCACTTAAGGCTTACCTTTACTGGCACTATGAGACCGACTCGCTGAACTCACAGAATTAAGACTCTTTTCCTAGAACTTTATTTCTCTTCACTTAGCTTACTTAGCGCTCAGAATTTCACTTAGCGATCCTCGCGAATACCAACATTCCAATATATATGATTCCTAATCTGCATAAACACGCTCTCTTCTTGGGTTGGTTGGAAAGAATTGCCGTTTTGTCCCCAAAGAAATTCCAAGAGGATCATTAGTATAAATTCCGATAAAGCTCCGTCACAAGGTTTCCAATCCTCCTTAAGAGATGAATCATAGAACATATTTTAGACCAGAAAAAAGGGCTCTCAATCCTGCATAAAAATAAATAAACATGCACCTCTCTATAGGATAATAAAGTTAGAACGCATTCCTATAGACACCTTTTTTTAAATGGAGAAGTGTTCTATTTCGTGGTCATGTTCTTCAATATTACGCAAAAACAAAGCCTTAACTGCATGATTTGACTGTTTCAGACGAAGAGCTTTCCACTTCTGGGCATTTAGAAAGTTCGTAGAAGCCTAGTGGTCGCGGTCATTGGCTCGTGGCTGGTGGGTCAAGAGTTCGAATCCTCGGTGCCACTGAAAACCCACCGTGTAGAGGGGATGATGCATATTAAATCTGTGTCGAGGGGCAAAGTACTCCCTTTGGTGGGGCCTGGAAGTTCGGAAAGGGATATGACAGCTGGGATGTCGTGACGAGACACGTCACCAATAGCCTACTTGTTGCTTTATAGAGCCCAATTAATAAACACTCTCACACTTTTGAGCTTTTCACTTGTATTACTCCAGGTCAACAGTTTAAAACAGCGATACTTAACCTGCGGTCCTCGGGCCACATGTGTCCCGCAGGACCATTCTGAGTGATCCGGTCTTGGTCCGTTGCACTAACGATTTCAATTATTTAAGAACGTTTCATTAAAAATTTAGCAAGAAACTCAATCAATCAAGTGATCACATATATCAGTTTTGCTATCGATGTCGTGTTGGTACGAATTGCGAGATAGTTTTTTTTTCTTTTCGTAATATTGAAACAGTTAGTGATTACAAATAACAGTGGAACAGCAATCATTTTATGGGTGAAATTAATTTTTAACTAACCCTCATGTCTTCCAAGCGAAAAATATCTTAAGAATATGTGTTGTTTCAAGACGATTGGGATCTTGACTATTTCGCAGAGAAAAAGAAACATGTGGATTAGCAACTTGTTTGATTTGTAATGAAAATGTTATATTTAAAAAATATAATTTTGCTTGTCTCTATACCACTAAGCTAGAATCTTTCAACGGTTTTTTTCCTTGAGGAGCTCTTTCAAGACGAGATAAATTGACTTTCTTAAAAAATGTTTGCAAAAGCATTAAAATATTTGAGGAGGATGGCCTTTGGATCATTGATGAAAGAGAGGAAATCGAAATTATTTTATGATTGGGTACAAAATTCTTTAAATATTTTTTTTCGTGAGTTGAGTTTGATAGAGTTTGATATTGTTTTAAAATAAAATCCAAAATTTTGAGTTTTAATATTTTAATCAATTTTCCGCATTTTAAGTGTCCTTGACCTTATAGTGCCCCCCCTTCACTAATTCTCATGTTGCGGCCCGCGCGAAATAGTTGTGATATGTAAGTGGCTCGGTGGAAAAAAAAGGTTGAATACCCCTGGTTTAAAGCCTTTCTTCAACATGAAAGGGCCCCAAATAGTGGACATGATGCACGTTAAATCTGACGAGGTCGACGCCTCAGATGGCACGGCACTCCTTCCAAATTACAACACTACGCCAATAGTAGGACTTTGAGATGCGATAGATTTAACATGCATCAGCCCCTCTACACTGCTGAGCTTTTGTGGCACCAGGGCTGGCACTCATGACACCCCAACCACGAGTTTGTGACTTCCAGGCCACCGTGATCACAAATTTAGCAGTTAAACCCGAGATGAGAGAACTTGTATCAATTATGCGAATATTAACGAAAACAAAAGATATTGATTTTTCTTCTTTTACAAGAAAAATGTTTGACCTGGAGAAAAAATGTTCAAAGTATTAGGTTTGAATGATATATTGCACTTAGGGACCGATCCATACGCGATCTTCTAATTAACCCTCTTGGGAAATCTTTGGGCTATCAATTCGTGTTATTGGCAACCAACCCTCCGGAAGAAGAGAATCGTAATATGTAAATTAACTTACTATAAACAAGCGAGGCTTTCTAGCTTGAGAGGGGAAGTAGCGAAGATATACTCGATATTGCAACTAAAGGTATAATATTAGAATCAGAGTGATTTGATTCTTATTAGAGAGAAACCTTAAAGTGACGATTGTTCACTAAGATTGAATTAAGATTATATTAAATCAGATAATAGGTTATATCTTTAATTAAGATAAGCATCAAGTTTGTTAGTCGTCTAGTCACTCACGTTTTACTGTCGTTGTTCCACTTTCACGGTATTCATTGAGAAATTCTCATAATATTTTAGTTGAAATTGTGTCTGTTCTTAGTGTTGAAATAAATAGATTAGAGTTGAATCATGTCGAGTTTTTCTTTTGTTCCCCCCACACATCTAGGTACTCGTGAGAGAAAAGAGGGTCTCTTACAATTTGGCAAACAACTTTAAGTTTTGTATGATTTAATATGGTTTGCAAAAAAAGCTCCGTAATTAATTTGATTCTTCTATGGGAGTGTACTTAATGGTATCAAATACAGAAATGCACACAGTTCTAAGGATAGGATACTTTTGAGGATGAAATTATAACACTAATTCAATTAAAATATCTTTTTTTAGAAAGAACCGAAATTATTCAAAAAGCCATACTTGCTAATCCAATAGAGGTCAAATGGTATTAAGAATGCAAGTTTATCATCCATAATCTTGAACTTCAAATGAAAAGTAATCGATTAAAATATCCCATTTGTTGATTGAGATACATATACGGAAGTAAGAATCCACAAAGAGATTACTTTTCCAACTTCATCTTTTGAATGATTTAGTCATCTATTTTACAAACGCATTATAACTATACAGAGTTATTAATAATTCCTTCCTTGGTATCGAATCACTTAAAAAAATTTAAGAGAGTTGGAAACCTAACTCTCTATACTAACAAAGTTAAATTGGCTGTGTGTTTTCGATGTACCTTTTCTCCAAATCTGTTATATGTACATGCTTGAAATTTTTTATACAATTAAAGTATACCTTTAAAATTCAATTGAAATGAGCTTTTAGCTAATTTTAAATTTTTCATAATTTATAAAATATTTTATCTAACATGGTGAAATTTGACGCAGTTTTCACATAAATAAATTTGTAAAAAATGAGTTTTTGAGTTTTTTACAAAAAGCTCATTTCAGTATATATTAGCTATCATTACAGATATATAAAAATTTACATACATGGGAAAAATAGTTTCTCAGAAAAAATACATCTAACATCAAAATTTACATTTTGCGATAAATTGATTTTAATGTATATAGTGAGACTTCTAATCATCTAGGGAAAAAAAAGATAAAATGCTCAATTTAGAATAAAAGATAAATGTTTTATATCAGACGTTCAACTTTTAAGTAAAAACGAAGTACTTTGCTTACGTTTTTCGCCATTCAAATGCGCGTGGCCCAGTTTCAACGATTATTTAAAAATAGGTTTTAAGGTCTTCTAATTACCCTAAAGGTTAAAGTAAGGAATTTTCAGAAAGGATAAAATCTATACAATTTGTGTGTGTGTGTGTGAAAATGTAAAAATCTCAAATTGTCAAAAAAATAAGATTTTAGTTTTCCAACACCCCTTAAGACGAATATAGAAAAAATAAGCATTTGAGAATGATTAAAAAAAACATTTAAATTTTATTTACGTACTTTGCAGGTGATCTATGTGTGAACACTGCATTCATCAATGTGATAATCCAGTTCCTGCCACACTCTATTTAACATGGTAATATCAACGTTGTTGATAGCACGTAGTATCCATTCATTCCATTCTTTTGGGGGGGGGGTGTAAGGGAAAGTTCTATAATTTTTTGCTAAAGAAAAACAAAACTTTTTATTTAAAACTTAATCAAATATATATCCTGTTCTTTGTTAGTTATAACTCTGTGCGAGCGTTCTGGCAACTTATCTAGCTCCGTGGGAAAGAAGTTCTCCATTTTGGAGACTAAGTATTCATCCACTGCCATTTGGGTTCCCTCATAATGTATGCATTCATTTCCATCAAGAATGTTTTACAACGATTTGAACAGATGATAGTCAGACGGGGCAATATCAGGAGTATATGCTGGCTGAGGTAAAGTTTCCTAACCAAACTCTACATTTTTTTATGCGGTGTTCCTTGCTAAGTGTAGTCTAGCGTTATCGTGATGAAAGGAATCACCTTTTCTGTTGCCCAAAGATGGATGTTTATATTAAAGTCTATTCAAAACATCCAGTTGTGAACAGGAACGACCATTTCATTTTCTTTCAGTAACTCATAGTGCACTATACCCTCGCTATCTCACCCCAACAACACAACAAAACCTTCTTCGGATGCATGCCAGCTTTGGATGTGGAGGGTGGTGACTCCTCTTAGTAAACACATGCTTTTTTTCTAATGACGTGTTTGTACACTATCTACTTTTATCTCCACTCACCAAGGGATCTAAAAAAGGTCCCTTCTGGGACGAGCATAATTTGAAGAATATATCGATGTTCTGTCCATTAAATTTTTTTAGCTTAAGGTATCCGACTACGTTCGGAACCGTGATTTTGCAAAAGCGTATAAATGGATAATATTTATGATATTTAGTGTCACTTAGATTAGAAAATGTATATAAAATTGTTTTAAGAATAGTATTACAATGAAAAATTATTTAAGTACACTATTTTGACAAAAAATAAACATAGAATGACCCATTTTCAAAATATTCTCCTTTTGTGAAAACTGCTTCTATTAGAATAATATTTTGCCTGCATATAGCTTAGCCCTCTGTAAAGAGGCTCAACTAGAATTTTTGAAATATATAACTTAGAAGTGGGTCTATCCATGTTTTACGACAACACAGGGGAGAAATTTTAAGAAAAAAACACCGACAATTGTTTCTATTGGTGATAACACTGAAAATAATCTGAATTTTTCAAAAATGATAGTTGAGCCTCTGTAAAGAGGTCTTAGCTATATACAGGAAAAATATTATTATAATAGAAGCATTTTTCACAAAAGGAGAACATTTTGAGAAAAGGTTATTCTAAGTTAATTTTTTGCCGAAATATTGTATTTAAATAATTTGTTTTTTCATAATGTCCTGAATACAATTTTATACATGTATTATAATCTACGTGACGCTATCATGAAAATTATCCACTTATGCGGTTTTTTAAAATCACGGTTCCAAACGTAGTCGCATACCTTAATTCGTGTAGAACACAAATAGAGAGTTTGGACACAAAGTGAAGACTTCTATTGTAGTCCAAAGTAATAGTCTGATAAATTCCACGCTTGAAGCCCATTTCTGTGAAGGTTAACGTGGGATTTGTCCTGATCATTTTGTGTAGCACTTCATCATTGATATCTGATGGCCTTCCTGTTCTGGGCTCATCTTTCAAAGAAAAATCCCACAAATGAAATTTCAAACGCTATCTTTCGCATGTTCGATCTGTTATTGCTTCCTCTCTAAACATGTCACACAAGTTTCCTTTTGCCTCCATCGTGTTATTTTCCTTTTGGAACTCAAACAACGTATCGAGTCTTAAGTGCACTTTTTCACCACCCATGTTTATAGTTATACAAGTTTAAAAAAATTAACTAAAATGCAAGAAATGTGTGTAAATCATCAATAGTATACTAATTTACTTGTTTAAGTGTACAGCAACGTTTAAAGTGTGGGGCGTCCCCCCCCTAGAGAGGCGTAATAACTCTTTGACAGGGGCTCGAGCAAATTGAAAAGTCGAAAATAAAGGATTATATAAAAAATTATTTATTTAAAGAAAGTAAACGTACAAAAAATATATTCTGGCTTAATAAAATATAAAATACACATTTCAACTGATATAATACACTTTTAAATATATCAATACTGCACAATGTATTTTATAATTAATTTAACAATTCCAAGTTAAGAACAAGTTTAATAATTACCAGTGACTTCATGGGCTTGTCATATATAAAATTATATACCTAAAATTAACACTCATCTTGATAATTTGTACAGTTTATAATTAATCCCTTAACTTCCAATTAAAAGTTACTCAATTCACTCCCCAATGCTCCCGTTTTCTTAATTGGCGCGCGTATGGGATGTATTGGGGGTTATGAAAAGTAATAAATAAGTAAAACCTTCTTCGCGAAATAAGTAAATCCTTCGCAAACACTGTCAATGTCCCTTTATTACATACCACAGCCTTCGGAATAGCAGTGCACAGAGAAGATCGTACTTTGGAAAGACGTATATATACGTAACACTTCGGGTGATAGCTTTTTATGTACGCCTGTGGCACTTAAGAGGTTAAAGTCGTATTTTAACTTTAGCGTCAAAGTGTATTATAATAGAATTCAATACATTGGTATTGTGTGGAAGAGGGCGCGATGAAAATTATGATTGAAGTTCGGTTCACAAATATTGAAAGTTTGAGAAGCATTGGTTTACAGTTTCAGTTGGATCAAACTTCTTGATAAGGATCGACAACACATAAAAGTGCATGTGTTCAAAAACGACAGAACTTTCCCTTATACCTAATACTAATTCACCCGGGAAAAAGGGTACAAAAACTTTTATTTTATGTAAAAGACCAAGGCCGGATTACACAACGGAAAGACCACGAATAACATGGAAATGATAACACTGGCTGTCGATAACACAGATACTACCATATTGAGTAGTGTCTCAGGAACTGAACTATCGCATTGTTGGGCCGTGTATCAAGGTTTCCCTCATACAGCATTTGTAAAGCATGTAAATAAAACTTGAATTGTTTTTACATTCTTTCACACACACACAAATGTTCTTTTTTGCTGTGTTCGTCTTAGTTTTTTTATTGTACTTTATTTATTATATTGTATTTTTATTGTATGTGTTTTCTTAAAGTATGCAAATAAAACTTGAATTGTTTTTGCATTATTTCAAATGTTTTTTTTTCTGTATTCGTCTGATTTTTTTTTATTATAGAACTTCGAAACCCTAGAGGGATTTATGAATAGCACTGTTTAATTTTAGGTATATGCTTTAATGTGTTTTCAGATGCGTTTTTACAGAAGAAAGGTCTTTGATTCCTGCTTACCTGTCTGTGTGCGTAAACCACTGATCCCAAAAGTTTCCATGTTCCACCTCTTCGATCCATTCGAACCATTCGAAGGATCTGGAAAAAGCGAAGACCCCTTAAAGCGGAGGTAGCGAACACTTGTCCGCTGCTCCCCACGGACAGCACCACGATGGACGCCACGATCACAATCACATCTGAAAAAATGTGCACAGATTTTAACATATCTTACGAAAATTTTTTTGAATAATTTTGTCTTTAAATCAGCTATATTAAATAGCAATCGCCGTATAATAAACTTTTTAATAATAAGTCATATTTTCACAATAAGGCTTACTAGAAAATTTAAAGATACCAATTCACTACGTAATTTAAGCTCAATTAAAAAGAGAAATAAGTGTGTTTTTAAAACTGATAAATATTTTATTGCAGTTATATATGAAACAATCTCTCTTTATAGTATTAATTTAGGTATATAAATGAGATTTTTTTCGTATAAATTCAGTGAACTCTTCAATTTGAAGCTGTTTTTAGTTTTAAATCATTCTACAGTGCACTCTTGAGTATCATGATGAATTTTGCGTAATTAATGCTTAAGAGCATAAATAATGTGTATCCGGATATTACCCCCCTTTTCTTAAATGGGGCAGCGGATTGGTATTTTTACCTTTTGCAGATCTAGTATATTCTACAGGAGTTGGTCCTACAAAAAACTGGGATTTTAGAATTAAATGTAAAGTACAACAGTGACAAGACTGCATTATTGTGTCATGGCCTTCTTTCGTGCCTAGGCCTGTGCCTACCATCATACACCATCACTACTTATTTAGTCGAAAGGCGACAGTCGGTCAAGTCAGTTTGTGCCAATGTTTGTGAGGTAGTGAGCCAAGCACAATTATTTTTTATGGGTTACCCTTTGTACGGGTATTCGGCAACGTATGCTACATGCTGTCTGCTTAAAAGAGCCGCAGGTGAGGCATACTTTTGCATCGGGGCCCAGGGGTTAAGAAGTCTTAAGACGTTACTGTCTTTAACCAGCACAGCTTGGAGAGAACATGCATTATCATCTATCAGTACTAATTCCTCAGGGATAGCAGCGGAATATGGGTGGATATATCAGGCAGAAGGATCTCGTCCTGATAGTTATTGAGAATTCCAGAGTTCCAACATGAGCAAATCAGTGTGAACCCTGAAAGATATTCCTTCCCAAACCCTGATTCCACCACCTTTGTAATTGTCTCTTTCAACAACGCTGGAGTGGTTGCACCTGATGCATTATTTCTTCCATATCAGCTGATGACTGAATCTCTTTCCAGTATGATCCTTGACTCTTTGTGCCAAGGTTTGCCAAATTTTGAGTTGTGACCATTTATTTGTTATGGCTTACTATTCATGCGAGTATTTACAAACATACGTTCTTACAAGACAACATACGTTAAACATGACAACGTACGTTTTCTTAAACTAGTTGTAGGTAGGACCTATTTTTACATAAGAACCCAGACCCTCAAGAAGCCAAGGGGTTACTGGTTTTAATTCTTAAAGAAGTGTTAGGAGGATAATTTTTTTTCATTAAAATTAATAAATATTAGAGTTTGGGGTGGAATTGATTTAGTATACGAGGGATGGCGGAAAACTAAGTAACTTTTCAGAAAATTCTTTTCTCAAAGCATAATTCATTTTTACATGAAAGAGAATGTCAGAAATTATTTTTTTACAATGTTACCACCATTGCTCAGACATTTTTTCGTTTAGGGAAACCAACCAGTCTATAACCTTTTTAAAGAAAGATACCCCCAGTGAACACTTTTTGAATTTTTTGGAAACTTGTTACAAAACAATCTTATTGCGAAATATCTGTATTTTAAAGAATTTGCTCATTCACTTTTTCAACCAAACCATCATTAACAGCAGAAGGCCACCCACTCCGTGCTTTGTCATGAACATCAGTTTGTCTATCATTGAATTGTTGAAACCCCTTTATCACCATTTTATTACTCATTACATTTCAACTGTCTTAACATTCGTTGCGTTCAAAAAATAGGTTACAGAACGCACTTCGCAATCGATGCGATCGGCAATCGTCTTAAACATTTCGAACGCTCGCTAACGCACGTAAAAGCAACACAATCCGTCTGTAAAATCATCACTGGGCTGATAATCAACCAGAGACACGTATGCGCAAGTGCTGAACTGCAAAACTACCACTACGGTTGTGGTAGAACGAGGTGGTACTTAGTTTCCGGATACGCCTCGTACATCCACTGTACATTTTTACAGATGGCATATAGAGATATAACTTAACCCAGCGGCGCAACAGCCCATGAGGGCCAAGACCCAATGTGCTTGTCTCAGTATACTTGACCTTGGGCCTTGAGGTGCATGAGAAGATGTTCCGGTCAGGTGGTCAGCCTGATGCAAAACCTCCAGTATCAAGTTCCCAAGCAAGCTTGGTAGTCTTTCATAGACCCACTGAAGATATGAAAGGCTGAGTCGACCTTCCTCACCCCGGGGTTTGAACCTCGGAACTGTGATGTGGAAGTGTGGCACATTGCCATTCAGCCACTGAGATTATATAGAGATATAACATTAGTATAACTTTAGAAGTAATATTTCAAAAAAGGTTTTTAAAAGTATCGTCAAATTTGATATGCTTTTCTATTTATTTATTGTTACCGCAGCGTTAATGTTTCAGAAATTGTGTCAGAAGGAACCTTAGAGTTGTTATCATATTAAGAAAAATACCCATAATTTTTTAATATTTCTTTACTGTCGTAACAAAGCTTAAAAATATTCGATTTGTAAGTAAACATGTAAGAAAACATACTTTTAAAATTCTCATAAAATCAAAATTAATCATCTATCAAAAATTTTTCGCGTGAAACCTTTTTTAAACATGATGTTTTGTTTCTTCACTAATTGTTATTGGTATAAGTGTAAACATGTTGTTAATTACTTTTAGTATTTAATCATTTTCCATAAAAACTTTTTTTTTCATAAAAGATTTCATATCACCACTAAATTTCATTAAAAGAAATTACTTTTCATATTTTTGTACTCATTTCTAAGATGAATTAGTTTTTTCAGTTATTTATTGGATGTTGATTACATATGTTGTTTACTGATAACTTCATACAACTTTTTCTTTTACGAAAGTAAATTTCGTCTTGTTTACGAAATCATCCAGCAATCGCTAAATCAATATTTTTCTTTTTGCCAAATACCCATGATAAAAGTATTAGAATGGAAAACACTTGTTATGGGGGGAAATGATTTGTGCTTGAAAGGCATCCGTATTGACAAAAAATACTCCATCTGATGAAAACATATTTTGTCGTAAAATAATTTCTTCACAAAGTTTTGCGATGACAATTTGGAATATTGACCGTCCTTTATTTTTTTTCACACATAAAATAAATGTTTTTGAAAGCTCTATTCAATAAATATTTTTCTCAAACTTCCAGTTTTTGTGTGTTATTTAATTTAAATTTGACTTAGAGGAAAATATTATTGTATTCTTGCTTGATTCTTTCAAAATTTGGAAGTCTCAAACTATTTTCAGTTTGTACTTCTACTTTAAACATTTTATTTGTTAGGATACAAATCAATGCATAAGAGAAATGTTAGTTTCAAATTTTTCTTAAAGTAATATATATATATATATATATATATATATATATATATATATATATATAAGGAAGTTATTTTATATATTGCTTAGAATCTTACATTGACTGACGAGATAATAAATGTAATTTTCCTGTGTTTTTCACAAAGCTTTACATAAAATTCCGTCGACTGTTAGCAAGTAGATATTGCATTGGTGAACAAACAATTTAAGGGTGAAAAAGTTCTAAATATTCTCAAGAATCAATGATTGATTACGGTTATAATCTTATCTTAAAACACAAAATAGAGAATACTTTTTTATTGGATAGTTCGGATATATTTTATCACTAATTTTTCTTTAACTCTGCAGCCTTTTCATGTTATTTAGTTGAATGACTTTAAAATTATTACATAACATTATCTTTACTTATTAGTTGTTTATAGTTTATTTTTAACTGCGTTGATCTCGGAACAAAATCTAAATGGAGCAAAACCACACACACACACACAGTTCGGGTAAATTTACATTTATGCTGATGGTGAAACTTAGCATCACCCGCTTTTTAGGGAGAAAAAGCGGGTGACAACTTTTAGGCAACTATTTCTCGCCCAAAATGTTAATATTAATATTTTGGATTTTATTTTAAAACTATATTGAACTCCATCCAACTCAACTCACAGGGAAAAAAAAGGATTGAATGCATTTTTTTACCCTGTTATGGAGTAATTTCGATTTCCTTTCATAAATGATCCCAAGCCCCCTCCCCCCACAAATATCTCGTTGCTAAATAAAAGGAGGCATTGAAAAATGTGTGCTTAGTGGTATAGCGATGAGCAAAATTGTATACTTTAAATATAAAGCATTTTCATGACAAATTAAACAAGTTGTTGATCCATGTTTGTTTTTTCTACGAAACAGTCAAGACCCAAACCGTCTTGAAATAACAAATATTCTTTAGATATTTTTCGCTTGGAAGGCATGAGGGTTAATTAAAAATTAGTTTCACCCATAAAATAATCGCTATTCTACTGTTATTTGTTAACACTAACCGCTGCAATTTCAGAAGAACAAAAATTATCCTGCAATTCCTACCAGTACCACATCGATAGCAAAATCGTTAGATGGGATTACTTGACAGAATTTCTCGCTAAATTTTTAATACAATGTTCTTAAAAAATTGAACTTGTTAAGGAAACGAAGCATGACCGGGCCACAGGTTGAGTATCGCTAGCCTAAGAGTACAAAAATGGGAATATTGATCTATAACGCCACTTTACACCTCACAATGTGGGCCGTAGGTAGCTTAGTGGTACAGCATTGGACTCCAGATCGGAGATCTCGGATTCGATGACCAATTCCAGAAATATCTGCACACGGAGTACGTGCTCGATAAATCAGTGGGTCCGACAGTTCTGTGGGCTGTCGCAGCAGAAATCACGGGTGCAAGGGGATGGAGAATATTTCCCTCCCCTCTAGCCTGTACCTGAATTGTGGAGGTGGAGATAGGTGGGGTCGCCATCTATCGGGTAGAAGTCTAACCTGTCTCTGGGTCTGGAAATTTTCCTTCCTTTCCTTAGGGAAGGATGCGACAACATTAACACTTCACAATCCGTTTTGGAGATCGATTTTCGCAAAACGGGACCGTTATGAATCTCTACTCCATAAAAGGAATATGCCTACCGAATTTTAAGGCTATTGGTCTAATAGTTCCGAAGGTATAACACCGATTTCCAAATTTTGTGTTATAGAAAGGAACAAATATGGATTTGAAATCAGCAAAATAAATTTTGTCTAAATTTTTTTTTTTTACAATTTAATATAAATCCCAGATAAAAGTTTGAATCTTCATGTCTGAAACATAATTAAGAAATCCGGCATAGTTAATGTTGCTAAAACTCTTTGCAAATTACTTTACAACGCGCGGATAAACTAGAATACTCAGTTAATACTTAAAATGATAAATAATAACTACCAACAATTTATTTGCGAATTATACAATTTCCTCTAACAACTTTCCTGTATCTAAAAGGATATTGAATCCAGGTTAAGAAATTTCACTCTGAAAAATACCTGATGATTTATAGCCTTTTAATTATATGTTATCCTGCGAGTAGTAAATTGAAGAAAAATAAAACTTTCTTCTATAACTTCCCGCTGTTTCAAAATGAATTCTCCTTAAAATAAAGTATTGCAAGGAATTCGAAGTTAGAAACAATTCAGTGGTTCTTGGAAATGCGATCCCGCATCTGAATTGGGATACAAGAACGATCTTAGAAAGGAGTCTTTCCTAAAGTTTCCTAATTGAGAAAAGGAGTGGATTTGCGAGAATTTCTGTAATTTTTAAGAGCGTCTTATGCTTGGACCGAAAGGCAACATGGAAATTAATTAATTTTCTGCTGCTGAATTTCTGGTCGGACTTAATCCGGTGGAAGGAGTTTTAGACCTGTGGTTTAATTAATTTGCAATTAGATTAAAAATTTTTGTGTAGTGCAATGAATGAAAATTGAAACTTGTACTTTAGAAATGCTTAAATCCGTTTCCAAATTTTATGTTTACCTATTTTGTTATAAAATATTGTGAAATCAAGCATCTAGTTTTGGTTTTTGCAGGAACTTTAATTTAATTAAAACGAAATAAAAATATTAAATTTTCAAAGATAATTTATAAATAAGAATGTTGAAGAAACCTGCACAGCTATACCACACTGTCAGAATTTAAAAAAAAATTAACCTATTCAAGAAAACAATGTGAGTGGTGAAATTCTTTACAATAATGAAATTTACAGGAAATATCAAATATGGTGGGATTGACATTGTGATTAATATAAAAGCATCATGTATTAGATGGCTGGATCATCTATACAGATATGTCGATGCTTTTCCTACCAAAAAAGTAATTTTTTCGAAAATTAAGGGGGGGTGTGCAAATGTAGAGGACGACCACACGATGTAGAAAAGGACCTCAAACTAATGGGAATCAACTGATTGCAGGCCATCGTTACTGATAGGGTCAACTGAAGGAGAATCAACGAGACAGCCTTGGACTGCAAAAGGCTGTTCAGCTTATGAAGAAGAAGAATATAGAGAACTTATTATGGATATACAATGGAAAACAATGAAGAAGCGTCTAGGTGCGCAATACATAAAAACTGGCCCACCACAAAAGTATGTCCGTTTACAAAGTTTAAGACAAACAGGGAAATGAAGTATATACCATGCCATGTCATAAGTTCTGAAACATAAATTTGAGATCACCTGCTATAACTCAAATGTAGCGGAAGATTTTAAATTTCGTCGTCATAATATTTTTCAAAAGACTGCAGCTATTTACGCATGTTGTTCTAAATCAATCAGAGATTTAACACTTTGAACAAAAACGTGCTGCAATATTTCTCTTAATCAAAAACAAGACCCGTCGGAGATTTTTAAGGCTTTCAAACATTTAGACATCAAAAGGTTAGTTGTTTATCGAATAATTGAGATTATCTGAGACCAACAACATTGGAGATCGTAAGTGGATCGGAGTGTAAGGGAAAGTTCTGTCGTTTTTTACTAAAGAAAAAACAAAAAGTTTTTATCCCTTTTTATTTAAAAATTAACCTAAAATATATTGTTCTTTGTTAATTATAACTGTCTGTTAGAGTTCTTGCAGCTTATCTAACTCCCCGAAAAAGAATTCCTTTCATTTGGAGACAAAGAATTCTTCCGCTGACATATCTATTTATTTCCATTAAGAAAGTTTTGCAGCTATTTGAACTGATGATACTCAGATGGTGCAACATCACGAGTACATGATGGCTGAAGTAAAGTCTCCCAACCCAACTCTTCAATTTGTTATGGGGTATTTTCTACTACGTGTAGTCTTGTGTTGCTGTGATGCAGATTCACATCCTTTCTGTTGACCAAACATGGACATTTACGTTGAAATTCTTTGTTCAAAACACCAAGTTGTGAACAGTAACGGCCATTTTATTTTCTCTCAGCAACTCATAGTGCACAGAACCCTTGTTGTCTCAAAAACAAAACATCATAACCTTCTAATGCACAGCAGTTTTGGATGTGGATGGTAGTATATTTCCCGTTTGTAAACGTATGTTTTTTTCTAGCCATGCGTTTGTACACTATCCACTTTTCATCTCCAGTCACCAAGTGGTCAGAAAATGGTGCCCTTTTGTGACAAACAAGATTTGAAGAACATATCAAGAATATGTTTTTTCAAATTTTTTCGCGTTATTGATGTGGCACCCGAACAGAGAGTTTAAACACGAAACCAAGACTTTCCAATGCAGTAATCTGTTGAATTTGAAGCTTAAAGCCCTCTTCTCTGTGGAAGTTAATGGGGAATTAGTTTTACTCTCTCATACTTCTTAACACTTCGTCATTTACATCTGATGGCCTTCCCCATCTGGGTTCATCTTTCAAAGAAAAATCACCTGAAAGGAATTTTGCAAAGCATCTTTGTCATGTTCTATATGTTACTGCTTCTTCTCCAAACACGTCACGCAAGTTTCTTTTAGCCCCCATCGCGTTATTCTTTTTTTGGAGAACTCAAACAACATAAAATGTCTTAAGTGCCCTTTTTCTTCACTCTTGTTGATAGTCTCACAAGTTTAAAAAACTGACTAAAATGCGAAAATCGTTTGTCCGTGCTCAGTAAGAACATCAGCTCTATCAAAGCAGTGCGGGTGAGAATTTATTGAGATTGTTGTCGAAGGAAGACTTTTTTTGCTAAACAGATAAACCTGTCAAAGGAACAATGGGTTGAATAGTAAATAAAAACATTAGACCAAAAACTTATAGAAAAGTAACTGGTTTTTTACAAAGGATTTAAAGCTCCATATCTACATTAAAGAGAAAACATTGCTGCGGTAGCAGGCTCATGATGATCACAGACGAATTCTGCTTACCGACGGAAAAATATTTGACGTTGAAGAATCTTTGAACCACCAGAATATGGAATGCCCAAGAAGCTAAATAGTAGAAAAAATCGTCCAGAGAACTCTTCCTTCGCTTTCTTTAACCCGGGAGCGGTCAAGTGGGGGCAAAGAGTCACCCAGGTTTATGAAATCGTTAATTCTGGAAAAACTGTTTACTTGTTACCAATGAGACATTGACAGCATTCTCCTATATGACAGTCTAAATGCATAACTAAAATGTATTTGTCACATATCTCCCTCTTTTTTGGGAGTGGCATACGGTTTTTTTTTTGCAATCTTAAGGAACTTGTTTTGACTTAGTTGCCCGAATGACCAGTTTTGTTCCAGAATATTTTCGATGAACATGCTACATTCTTCACCTGCGAACAACTTACTGGTTTTTATTATTGTGTTGTACGACTTATGGTTTATAAATATAAATGAGCAGAACATAAAAAAAGAAATGGGCATATATGTGATCTCTATTGAAAGAAATTGAAACTGATCAAGAACCTGCTGAAATAATGCATATTAATTAGGGTAGCGAAAGTAAATTTTAGAAAAGCAATGAACACACATGAAATGTTTCAGTTCAAAAGAAAAATTTTAAATGCTACCTAAAGAACTCCACCAAGAAAAATATGAAACCATAAGTGTACCACAAGACACACTTCATCCTGTGAAAAAGACACATGCCAAAAAAAAATTCAACATGCTATTTGTCGATCACATCAAAGGACAATAATACTACAATAACTCGAGCAAAGTATGACAGTTTTGCCTGAAAATTTTGTAATGTTAGCGAAAAGTGTCTGTGATTTGTGTCTTTTATTAAACTCACATACATTTGAAACTTTGGTTCAGTTTGATTGATATTTTTTCTCAAATTATCAAAGAAACACTGAAAAGTCCTTAAATGTAGATAAGTGTAGTTTTTTTATTTAAATTATTCACTGAAATAATTATTTTTGTCGTGTACAAAAAAATAATTTATAAAAAAAAAGGATTGAGGTGAGACTCTGCCACCCCATGTGACCAATAACAGTATCGAGTGCTCGCCTTCTCCTGGGTTAATCGTTTGGTGGGGTGTCAGGTATGAAGGCATCTCAAAGACTCATTTTTGTGAGAATGAGTGAAAACAATGGTATAAAATATCAAGACACTATCATAGAGGTAATAAGGAAGGTTTTGAACATAAACCTATTCAATAATATCAATTGGACTTTTCAAAAGGACTCTGCTCTTGCTGAGAAGCGGTGTTTGAAAGAGAATGTGCCGGATTTTATAGAACCCTTAGATTGATCTTCTAGGAGTCGAAATTTAAAATCCCCTTGGTTATAAATTGTAATCGGTATTGGAGAAAATATCGTGCCAGTTTTAAACGTTCTTCAAAGAAAGCAGCGATGGAAATTATCACAGAGTAGTTCATGCCTCAACAGATGACTGTCTAAAGAGCCTTAACCCTTAACTTCTCATTGTTGCATTTATGCAACATATCATTTATTTTAATTTAACAGACTCAATATTTTTTTAAATTACCTACAAATCACTTATCTGAGAAAAAAAGATTACTGCAACGAAATACATGCTAATGTTGTCACTAGATGGAAGAACATTTTTTCCAGAAATCACAACAATCACAAAAATCTCTGATGCCTCAAGAGCTGTGTTTTTGCTACAAAAAGAATCCATAATATTTTATGCTTCCTCTTGGTTATTGACGAAATAAATTACCATGTAAGAGAGAGAGAGAGAAATTTAAGCAATTTATGATGAATAATAAATTCATCATATAAAGAAGTTTTGTAATTTACAGCACAACTGCGCAATGTTGCACTTATGCAACAAACAAAAAAAATGACTGAAATTCAATTTAAAACAGCTTAATTTTTTAAAATATATTTCCCTCTTTTATTATTACTTGAGAACTATCTGATATAATTTTAAAAAATTGCGAAGTTAAGGGAAGTATGTGTGAGAGAAGTCAAAAAGTGATGATTTTAAAGAAAAGGTTCATAATGTTAACTTAAACTTTAAAAATGTCTAGTTTTTAATTTGATTACTGATTTTAATGAGACAAAGTGCCTGTGCTTCGTAAGCCTAAGGTTGTCGGTTGGAGTCGAAGGATTTTCTAGATGCAAAAATCATAAGCACGCATGTCATACGAGTATGTGGCATAAAAAGATTACTTGAGTATCAATTTAGCTCTGGTACTCTCGACAAAATTAAATCAGAGAAATATTTAGCCTACGATGAGAGCTAGAATTAAATTAACCCAAATTTGGTTGCGATAGCCAAAACTGAAATGGCTCTTACATTTGGCGACTTGCGGTGTCTACAATGACTTAGTTGCTAATATGCAGCCCATTAAAAATAGATTACTAAGTTTTTTATTTTAACTCCTTTATAATTGTATGAAAACTTATAACAGAGCTAGATTTTATCAAATTCGGCTGAACTCATTTAAATATTTTAAAGAAAATGATTGTTTAATTAGGTTTCTTAGAAAAAATACAGTAATAACTTGACTTACGCGAACCCGGAGAGTTATATGCGATTTTCCAATCTTATCGATTTGTATTTTGTTTGAGCGCTATACAACTCGAATACTCATAAAAAACTTAAAATGGCTTCAGGAAAAAAATTGTCCCTTTTTTCATTAATGATCAGTGTAATTTTATGAAATTGGAAATGTGATTGAAGAAATTTTCGATCTCGTCGGGCAAATAAATTTAAAAGCGGATAACGGTGACATTCAAGAACTGGAGGAGCAATTCTGCAATCAGTGGCTGACAATTGATGAACTCACAGAAATGCGTGAGCAAGAGCAAGACCTGGAAAAACTTTAATCAGAAGATTGGATGACAGTTGGGAATTTGACAGAAGGCCTCAGTTTAAGTGAAAATGATTACAAATTTTAGAAAATATAGACTCCAACAATGGGCGTATTTTTTCAGCAAAACAAGGAATAAAAAAATTATTAGCGTGCTACAATGAAATTTTCCCAAGAAAAAAAATCTTCACAGTCAACAGATTACTTAGTTAGATATTATGAAACCCTCTACATCAAAATAACTTAGGTTTGCGTTTTTGTATTTGAGCAAACGCAGATTTAACTGAACACTTTTTCCCCCTAAATTATTATTTTCTTCCGTCTCCGGTACAAAATAAAGGAGTTTATATGTATTTATGGGAAATAATACCCCGACACGTGAATTCTATTTACGCAGTTATTACTCAGTCCCACCTATCGCGTAAGTTCGGGGTATTACTGTATTTTCCTACATTCTCAAAAAAAAAAAAAAAAAAAAAAATCAGTGTAGAATACGTATTGTGCAAGTTCGTGAACTGCTCATGCTGACTTTCAAAATAATTCTGTTGTACTTAAATCAATGTTTCTCAAACTGTAGGGCGCCCCCTCCTTGAGGCGTGTCGACTCTACGAGGGGGACGCGAGCATATTGAAAAGTCAAAAATAAAGATTATTTTAAAAACATTATTAGTTTTCTAAACTAAACAAACATAATATATTCTGGAATAATAAAAAATAAAATACACATTTACACTAATATATTACATTTATAATTGTATCAGTGCTATACAATGTATTTTATATTTAATTTAAAATACTAAGTTAAGAAGTTTAATAATTACTAATGACCCCACTGGATTGCATATACACTGCTGGACAATTGCTAAGGACGGATCACAAATTGCTATGCAGCATAACATTAAGCGAGACATGAGGTCTAGTAGGCTAAAATATAGTTGCCACATTGTTCAGACATTAAAATAAAGAATATTTATTGTTCTGGAAAGTACAAAAGCTGTGAAACATCTGAAAGAAAAAAAATGTTCATTTGATCTGCGTACGGAGAAATGGAACAATGCATCTAAAAGTCAGCAGGCACCTTAAAGAAAGGTATCAGTACGGGATATGTCCACCGTGGAGTGTGATGCATCATTCCACACGTCGTACCATACTTTGCGCAACATTATCCAGCAGCTGTTGAGGCAATTTATCCCATTCCTCTGTGAGTGCACGGATGAGGGTGTTCTTGTTTGTCGGAGGATAGTTTCGACCAGCAACTTGCCTCCCCAAAGCATCCCACACATTTTCAATGGGGTTTAGATCTGCAGAACGCGCTGGCCATACTAGACGTTGAATACCCTCGCTGTCTAGACAATCCTGAACAGCGAGTGTTCGATGACATGTTGCGTTGTCGTCCATAAAAACAAATTTATCACCGACAGCACCACGGAAAAGACGAACATGAGGAAGTAGAACTTCATCAATGTATCGTTGGCCCGTCATAGTCCCATTCGCAACCACATATAGGCGCGTGCGGCCATTGATCATGATGCCGGCCCACACCATGATACTGCATGTCGGATATCGGTCCTTTTCCTGGATATTTTCTGGACGATAAGCAGTACCACTCTCGCGCCAGATCAGTTGGCGTCTACAATCCGATGACAGACTGAACCTACTCTCATCTGAGAATAGTACGCATGCCCAGTCCTGTTCAGTCCGATTGTGATGCTCACGACACCATTGCAAACGGGCAGTACGGTGCTGTCTGGTCAATGGGACACACACAACAGGTCTGCGTGCGTATAGTCCTCCTCCCTTCAAACGTCTGGCAACAGTTTTTCGGGAGATCTGCTTTCCTGAGGCAGCAAGAAACTGATTTGCCACCTGCTGAGCTGTGGTGCGCGTGTTCCTTTTTGCTGATAGGACGATATATCTGTCTTCTGCAGGCGTCGTACTTCTAACACGACCTCCCCCGTGCCGTCTCCTACACATTCCAGTAGTTTTAAATGACTTCCACAGTCGTGAAACAACGCTGTGAGCGATGTCGAACTCCCTGGCAACATCTGTTGTTTTTCGCCCTTCTTCGATCTTTCCAATAATTCGGCCAGCAAAAAATCATCTATGTGATGTCGGGAAGACATGCCAAAAATTTTAAGTTCGTCTATTTAATCTTTCCTGTAAAACTTTGACTTGAAACAACAACTGTCCACACGCGTCAAAACCTTTAAAGCTCTTATGAACGCTATCACGTGATGAACAGACGTGGAAAAAAAATTGCATATACTCATACTTCTTCTTACTAATATCCCGCACTTATTCTAATTTTCCACAATTTGCTTCCTTTCATTTTGTGGTTGCTATGGATGATAGTATTATCCGTCCTTAGCAATTGTCCAGCAGTGTATAATATTATATACACAAATTAACACTTATCTTTATAATTTGTATGGTTTTTAATTATCCCTTAACTGCGATATGAAAGTTACGTGATTCGCTTCCTTATGCCAACCGTTTCCCAAGTAGGCACGCGCATGTGATGCATTGGGGGGAGAGGAATGAAGAAGCAAAAATAATCTGGAATAAGTAAATCCGTCGCAAACATTGTCAAGGTCCTTTTATTGCATTCCAAAATCTTCGGAATAATTTTACGGATAGCAGTGCACAGAAAAGATTGTACTTCGGACAGACGTATATATACGTCTGCAGAAATAAACGCTTTGGCTTAGCGAGACGCTTATATATGATGGTAGTACTTAAGAGGTTAAGGTCGTATCGTAGTTTTAGTCGAAGTATAGTATTATTGAATTCAATATATTGTTATTGTATGAGGGGGTGCGATGAAAATCATGATAGAATATTGGGTCGCGAATATTGAAACTTTGAGACGCACTGACTTAAACATAGAAATAATAATAAATTTGCTCTTTTCCTCAGTATACACACTTAATTCTTCTTTGTAAATGATTTACTTAATACTTAATTGAGAAGTATATAATTGCTTTTTTTGTTGTACCTGCTTCTTAAATATACACATCTACTCGTTGTGGTAATATTAAAAACTTTTATTACTAGAAATAAAGGTTTTCCTATTCTTTTATAAGAACCGATCATTACAGGGTTGCTATAAAATTTTTTAAACTGAATATATTCTAATAATTCTAGCCTTTAGCTAACATTTAGTTTGATAAAACAAGATATATCAATGAAAGTTTGATTCAGTTTCCTTAGAAAAATAATATCAATGTTGTGAAGTTTACCAATTAATTTATTAATAAATCAAGATATGTAATTTCAAATTCCTGTACAGCATCGCTATTACTTTAAAGAGGATATTTACATTTAATTTCACACAGAAATCTTAAATTCTTCGGAAAATGATAACTTTAAAATATTTGTTCGAATAAATGGCTCTTTATAAATAAAGGTTTCAGTTTTGTGATTTCTTAATTGAAACAAATTTAATAAAATTGAGTAAAGTTAAGAAAAAAAAATACTGGACTTTTTTTCTAACTCATATGTTTCAAAACATTTATAAAAACTAAATATAAGTAAAAAAAAAATTCCATAATATTGAGCCACCAGTACCTTAGAATTACAAACGATTGCTGACAGGCACGGAAGATTGATGATTTTAAGTGGAAAATATAAATATAATGCTTCAATAACACACGCTTTATTTTTAGAAAGTTCCAAATCATTCGCCATATTCCAGAAAAAGATGTTAATTATAAAGAATCATTAATTTGAGTTTTTGACTAAGCACTGTGACTGTAATTAAATATTCTGAGTAATTTGTATGTTAGTTTTTTCGTCTCAAAGTGTTTACGCAAATATGAAATGTTGTCAAAAAGAAAATCAAATTGTAGTTGATTTGACTGTATAATTCGGAAACTGTTTTTCAAAAGCTCTTGAGGACACAAAAGTTTCAAATAGTTTCTAAATTTTTAGGAATATTTGAAAATGATAAAAATATACAAAATAAAAGAAACTGTTTTTGAAAGAGCAGAAAATAGTATTTAGGTAAAGCTATGAATATGTATTTTTCTGTTTTGGAAGCCATGATCAGGGAATTATGTACGAGTTAAATACAGGGTAAGTAAAAAAAATAATACATATATTGCGATTACACAAATGAGAGTTTATAACTATTTAATGGAAAATAATTTACCATAAGATTCTCACGGATTGTAGAGGGAACTTCAAAATTCTGTATACATACGTTGTAGATATTCTATGTGACTTCCCTTGGTCACACGGACAACATCTAGGTGATACTCCATTTCCCGGTGTACATTCTGAAACGCTTGTGCAGTTATCGACGCAAGTGCGTTACAAATGCTTACTTTCAATTCTTAAATTGTTTGGGGCATGGCATGTGAAAGATAAGGTGTATGTGCATTCTATACTTCAGAATGTATGCCACCAAATGAAATACCACCTAGATGCTGTCTGTGTGACCAAGGGAAGTCACATAGAACATCTATGACGTATATACACAAAATTTTGAAGTTCCGTCTACATTCTATGTAAATCTTATCGATAAGGTCTTTTCCATTAAATAGTTATAGAGGTTTGTAATCGTCATATTTGTTTTGACTTACCCTGTATATTTACATTTATTAAAAAATGCCAGGCTACTTAAGGTATCCGACTACGTTCGGAACCGTGATTTTAAAAAAAGCACATAAATGAATAATTTTCATTGTATTTAGTGTCACTCAGATTAGAATACATGCATAAAATTGTTTTAAGGACATTTTGACAAAAAAAATTATTTAAATATAGTATTTTGGCAAAAAATTAACTTAGAATAATCTTTCTTCCAAATGTTCTCCTTTTGTGAAAAATGGTTCTATTACAATAATATTTTGCCTGTGTATGGCTCAGACCTCTATATAGAGGCTCAACTACAATTTTTGAAAAATTCACATTATTTTCAGAGTTACCATCCATTAAAATAATTATTCGCATTTTTTTCTTAAAATTGCTTCCCTCTGTTGTCGTAAAATATGAATAAACCCACTTCTAAGTTACATATTTCAAAAATTCTAGTTGAGCCTCTTAACAGAGATCTGAGCTATATTCACAGGCAAAATATTATTCCAATAGAAGCATTTTTCACAAAAGAGAACATTTGGAAAAATAAAAATTTTTTTTGTCAAAATGTCCTTAAAACAATTTTATGCATATATTCTAATCTGAGTGACACTAAATATCATGAAAATTATCCATTTATACGCTTTTGAAAATCACGGTTCCGAACGTAGTCGGATACCTTAAATTTGATGTGATAATCATATATGATATCCTAGCTGATAACTGCCCGCTCCATTGGGTATTTAATAACGTTTTATGACTGTATACGGTTTTTTTTTAAATTTATTGATATCTGAATTCTATTTTTAAGATCTCGATTGTTTTGAAAACATCCTTAGAACCTAGCTCCTTGAAAGAATAGGAAAAAATTTCTAAAGCGGAAATATACTTACCGCTTACGCCCTCGCATACACCCTTTCGGAGTCTAGTCCCGTAAAATCCATTCTTAGTGGATCATTACTTAACAAAGGAAACATGCTTGCAAAGTTTTAATTTTGAAGGTCTAACAGTTCAAAAATGGGAATTCTTTAATCAATAACGCCCCCACAACTTCCTTAGAGCATCGATTTTTGAAAACCCTGTTCTCAGTGGATCCCTATTCTAAACGCTAGTTTCAACTCTGTAGATCATAAACGGTATTTTCTTTCCAAACACCTCTTAATCCCTCTCTTGGAGTAGATTTACACGAAACCCATCATTAGTGGTTCTTTTCAGAACAAAATAAATATGCTTACTGAATCTCAAGTCGATAGTTTTAACAGCTAAAAAAAAAGGGAATTAACTTTTATCAATACGTCCCAATACTCTTCAGAGTCTATTTTACCAAAACCCGTTCTTAGAGGATTCCTACTAAACAAAAAGAAGCATGCTTATCAAATTTAAATCTCTAGGTCTAATTGTTCAAAAACGGGGATATATTTTTCTATACGCCCCCTAATTTCCTTCTGGAGTCGATTTTGGTAAAACCCATTTTGAATGGATTTTTATTGATCAAAAGAGACATTTGAAAGTATCTTAAGCCTGTCGGTCTAATAGTTCAAAAAGGGGACATTTTTTATCTACTTTTTTTACCTACTTCTTCATTATTTCCTTTTCCTTTTGGAATCTTAAAAATCCGTTTTTAGCAGATCTCTACTCAACAAAAGAAACGTGTTTACCGAATTTCAAGTACTGGGTCTAATAGTTTCGGGGCATCTCGTGATGAGTGAATGAGTTGCTTTCTACCTATACACAGGGTGTTCCAGGATCTTTGGAACAAACTTTAAGGGGAAGCAGGGAACATATCACAAGGATTCCAACTTACATGGCAACCCATGGTCAGAAATGTCCTCGTTTGGTGCCAGGTGGCGTTATTCACAAAAGCATTTAAGGAAACTGACCTACATTACCGCAGTCATTTGAACTGTAATTGCTCATTGGAGTATGCAATGTTTTACAAGCACCGAACCGGCAGATATGCACCTGATTTATGGGCAGCAGAAAGATTGTGTTACGAAACGCACCCACAGAGAGATGCACCAGACAGCCCGATGTTTCCTAATTTGCATTACAATTTGTAGGAATATGGATCATTACAATGTTATAGGCATAGTGAGGACGACCCACGATTAACTCGAACTCCCAACATGGTCCTCGGATTCCTTCGAAAAGTATCCAATACATTTTTTACCATGCATGGAACAAAATGTGTAGGATACCATGGTCCGTTGGATTGTGTGGCTCACCCTCAGTACATATATTACCTCGTAATGATCCATATGTACACCAAATTCTGATGCAAATTAGAAAACATCCAGTGGTACAGTGCATCTCTCCATGGGTACCTTTCGTGATATAATCTTTCTGTTGATTGGGCATCTCTCTGTGAATCCGTTAATAAGTGCATATCTGTCAGCTTGGTGTTTTTCAAACGTTCCATACTTCTCTATGGGCGATGATATCTCAAATGACTGCTGTAATGAAGATCAGTTTTCTTAAATGCTATTGTGAACAATGTGACTTAGTGCGGAACGAAGACGTTTCCATTCATGGGTTGCTACGCGAATCTGAATCCTTGCGATGTCCCCTACTTCCTCTTAAAGTTCCTTATTATCCTGGGACACCCTGTACATATTGTATATATGTTACCATTAAATAGTTTTAATTCAGTTAATTCAAAGAATAACTAGGTGTATATATATTTTATGAAATATACCTAGTTATTCTATGAAATAAGTAATGACGAACCGTTAAATTGAAAAATAAACAATTTCAAAGTTATTTTATAATTATTTTTTTGATTGCGTAGCATTTGTCCTGTCCCCAAATCATAGTTTCTTTACTAATAATAATCTGCTTGGGGCAGAGATGGGTTTACATGCTAAAATATCGTTTACCATGTTAATCTTATGGAGCAACTTTTTTGATAGTTTGGGGTTGATATTTGGGGGATCGACTAAACTTATGTTCAGATCCCGAAACCCTGGGACACGAACCCCCAGGTGTATCCCCGTCAACAGGACTATTTTCCTTACATCTCGAATCCTAGACCACCTTGGTCATCCGTACCTGCCTGATTTCATAGATATCCCTATGAGCGTTCTGCACATATAACTTCACATGGCAATAATTCTATTTCCTCTCCCCTATTTCAATCTCTCCGAGGAATTTTGAGTCTCTGCTATGAAACTCGAACCATTGGCTGAAATTCATACTTTAACGATCAAGTAATCGTTATTCTATAGAATACCTATAGTTAACAGCAGAATTCAATAGTATTATGCACTTTAACTGACTTGTCTAGCTATTTCATGAAATACTTAGTTATTCTATGAAATAACGGATTTCACACTTTAACGTTAACATATATATAAAGAGTGTGTGTGAGAGAGATTTATTACTTTTCCTCTTGTAAATTATCTTGAAAACTTTAACTTAAAGAATATTCTGGAAACCTCAAGTTTTAATTTTTATAATACTTCCTTTTACTTAGTTAAAACCATCATGTGCATTAATAAACTTCGAAAATAATACATTATTATTTCAATAATCAAACCAGAGGAAATAAATATATTTAACTATCGATGCCGATAGTAAAAACAATTCTGATTAAACTTCATCGAAAACGCCAACTTCATTTATCACAGCGCTTAATAAATTATAGTAAGTCTTCCTTTTGCTATAAAAGCTATCTTTCACTGACGTCAGAGCCATTCGAAGCCTTAAAAAACCGATGCCCAACATCGATAATCTTTAAAAATTGCCCTTGGCCCGCTCTGTCCCCCTTAACTGTCCAAGATGTCTCTTAAAGACCGCTTTGCGAAGATAAGTATGTCCTGTGACAGCTTTATTTCGTGTAATCAATCCGAAATAATGGGCAATAGCGAAATGTGTTTTCACCCAATTGCTGAGAAGTAAAAGAAATGTCCGATAAAAAAAAATGTCGAATGTATTGATTCTGATATGAAGAAACATTTTAGGGACCCGTTTTGTTCGCAGTTAAAAGATTCACGACGGTGACTTAAGAAATATAGAGGTTCGTTGGAGAATGTAAAGAAGAAATACTTGCTGGAGAATCAAGGTTGAGGTTCATTAAATGTTCCAAATATAATATATTAGAATTAAATTTAATTAAAATTAAATGTAATAACTTAAAAGAAATTATAGAACTAAATATATGCTATCGAGCCTCTATTTTGCGAATTTGTCTCTTTTGAGAACTTTTTCCTGGAACCAAAAACATTTCACCATTTTATTCGTGAAATAACTTCCAAATAGCGAAGTGCATTTTTTATAGAAACAACTTTTTCTCTTGTTATTTAATCCCCTCTTTTTTTAAAAATATTTCAGGACATTTTTCAAATTATCCTGACTTTTAGCACACTTTAAGGTTATTAATTACATTTAACGAGATTTATCAGGTGCCTAACTCACCTAGAGTAATGAAATATCCCCAATTTTTCAAACAAAAAAGTCAAAAGATTTTATCAGTCATTAAATTTAATGTCACGCGTGTCAGTGTATGCATAAAACTACTGATTATAATATAATGTACGTTTGAAATTACTTGTAGGCTTAAAATTAGAAAAGGTCGTTAAAGAATTCATTCATTTTAGTACAAAATTATTTTTTAAAGTTGAAATGCAGTTTATTCTTGGACAGTGCTTTTTTTCTTGCTTCCCTTGTAGATTTCTTTTTTGATAGTTAAGAGTGAATAGATATTAATTTGCAAAGTTCGAAAAGTTACTTTAATGTAAAGTGCTTAAGAATTTAAAATTGGTTTTATGTGGCTTTTAAAGTACATTAAAAGATGAATCTCTTGTTTAATGAATTTTATACATACCGAACTTTTTTTTGGAATTTAGCAACTTTATTAAATAGAGGTCTAAATGTATATATATATATATATATATATATATATATATATATATATATATATATATATATATATATATATACAGTCTGACCTCATACATATGCATATATATATATATATATATATATATATGTATATATATATATATATGTGTGTGTGAATTTGTAATGGTCCTTACTTAACCACCAGGACTCTCATGTAAATAATTATTTAGCTACCCACCTAACGTAAATTAACTGCACCTCTTAAAAATTAACAGTTCTGTGTTTTTAAAGTAATTTTGCGTAAGTTTCTATCTCCACCAATAGCAAGCTTAGTTCACGGAAATCTGGCGGCTTGTAATTTCTGTTTGTCGCTTCAAAAAAGAAACCCCCGAGATTCTGGAAAAATCGCTTCAGTCCGTTTCTTGTCATCGTTATGTAGTATACACGTATGTCTTATTCGTGTTTTTCATATCCATATGTATGTCTTATTTTAGAGATTTAAGTATTCGTATTTACTTAGTTTGAAAATTTTAAAACTTAAAATCAATCAGATCAAGTTTATTAATTTGCTTGTTTATCTACACAGGTAAACCTCGCGACAAGCTTTTATATCATAAATTGTGTAACGACGTTATAAGTTGATAGCAAAAGAAGTTTTAAAAGAAAAGTTTATTTTATTCTTTTTAGAGCATTTAAATAAAAGCTTGTTTTTTAAAAAATTTTTTTACATTTAATTTTTTTTTACTTTTTAGGTATTGCTGGACAGCGGTTTCTCAGTCTGTTCATCTCATTCAGCACATCATTGTTGAAAGGTCATTTGCCGGTTAATTTTGAACAGTCCGGCTAAAGGGTACTCAAACTTTTCCTGCCGGGACCCATACATATGATAGATATTTCATTCGGGCTGCAACAAGAGGATAATGGGGGACGGGGATAAGCACTGTAAGACCAAAACAACAGTCGACAAAGCAAAATTAATCAAAATATTAAAACTCATTTTTTGTGTGCTTTTACTGTAATACTATATTAAAAACGAAAAACACATTTTTTTAAATCCGTAAATTTAAACCAATTTTTTCAATCTTTGCGCAAAATTTGGATAATACTATTCTACAAAAGAAAAAAAATATTTTCGTGCAATTATCTTTAAAAAGTTTTAAAATGTTTTATTAAAAATTTGAGTATTTATTGTGAAAAATCGTAAAAAAAAGTTTTCAGCATTTTATTTTTTAAATAACAGATTCTAAAAAAGAAAACCCTAAACTTTTTCAGTGCAGAATATCGATTTATTAACACGAAAAAAGAATTCATGCGGAACGATTTCGAAATAATTTTCATGAAAACGCATCGATTTTCACTCATTTTAGAAAAAATCGTAAAAAATAGAAAATATCATTACTTTTTTTATCAAAGAATTATACCGTAAATGGCGAAATAAATGATTTTTCCAATTATGAAATTATTTTTTGACTCAGTTTGATAGAAGAATAAGACGATTTTTTAAAAAAAGGTGGAAAAATCGGAACTTCTTTAAGTTTTTTTAATCCGATAAGCTACTGGGCAGAATAAAACGTTAACAGGGGAAAAGGTTTTTAATTAATATCTTTTTAACTAATTGTGGATTAATATAGGATTATAAATTGTAGAAGCATTAATTGTCATCCAAACTAAACGTGCATCTAAAATTTCAGCTCCATAGACTGAGGACATCAGCTTCAAAATTGAGTTCCAAGATTCCACCCGAACAATTTACATTGCAAGTTAAATAAAAGCTTTTAAAGAGGGGAAGGTAGGCTATATATATAGCCACAAAGCTGGTGAAACCTCACTTTTAAATAAAATTAAAAGCTGTCATCATTTAACATTATTTTTAATACTGTAAAATCCACATTTTTATAAGTTTTAAAAAATATCTATTATTCTTTTATCTTCAATCTTCAAATCCTTCCTCTTTAGTAGAGAACATGAAAAGTCTCTCTTGATGACAGGAATGGTTATAACTTTCATTTGGTGTTTTGCAATACTGCATGCTAAAATAAAACTACACTGGTGTGCAAAAATTAAGGACGAGACGGTTTTTTCAATATAACTTTGTACAAAAGCTTTCCAAATCAACACATTTAATACCGTAAGATCCACAATACGTAAGGACATGTGTAATATGTAAGCAACACTTACTAAAAGAGAAATCAGAGGGATAAAAAGAAGCTTGATTGAAAAAGTAGCATGGAGAGCAATGCGACTGAAGGCCGAAACATCCCTGTGATGGGTGTCCAGCAAGAAACATCCGGTCTTTAGTAGGGGATTTGATCTCCCCTGACTGCTAGGCAGGTTTCACAGCGTCTGCCCATGATGAGAATGAGGGTGTCAATGAGTTGTTCAGGCATTGCTGCCCCTTCGTCTTGCAGCGCCAATCGAAGCTCCCGAATCGTTACTGGTGGTAAGGTACGAGGTGTCAAGCGTCTGCCTAGAAAATCCCATACATGCTCGATGGGATTGAGATCCGGAGATCGTGCCGGCCAATCCATACGTTCAATATCCTCACATTCTAAGAGCTGTTCGGCAGCTACTGTGCGATGACATGGTGCATTGCCGTCCATGAAAAGGAACTGCAGATCCATAGCGCCTCTAAAAAGACGCACATATGGAAGAAGAATCTCGTTACAATAACGGGTCCCGTTGACTGAACCTGCGTCGAAGATGTGAAGGTCTGTACGACTACCAAGCATGATGCCTCCCCAAACGAGAACACCGCGACCTCCATACCTGTCCCTTTCAATGATGTTCGAGGGATGATTGCGGCTTCCCCGCTCTCTCCAGATGAGTATGCGATGAGAATCGCTACTCAAACTGAATCTGCTCTCATCTGTAAAGAGTACTCGTCCCCATTCATTGTCTCTCCAATTCCGGTGTTCCCGGCACCACAGAGAACGCCTTCTCTGATGGACAGGCGTTAAAGGTACACACCGTACAGGGCGTCGTGCAAACAGACCACCACCGTGCAGTCTTCTGGCCACGGTAAAACGCGATATCGGTCGTCCAGTCGCCTGTGTCGTGTGTCTAGCGATTTCTCCTGCTGTCTGCCGCCTGTTACTTCTGGCCTGTAAGACAATGTACCGGTCATCTGCGGGTGTGGTTCCTCGTGGACGACCACTACTGAACCCCCGGATAGCTGTTCCTGTAGTTTGAAATTGTCTCCAAAGTCATGAAACGATGCTGTGAGCAATTCCGAACTCTGCAGCCACACTAGTCACACTGCGGCCTTCCTCCAACTTCCCAATGATTCGACCTCGGGTAAAAGCATCCAGATGTTGTCTAACAGATTGATTATTCGCCATTTCTCGCTGAGGCAGCAACTCTGTGTGATTTTAACTGCTATACGGCGTGCAATATCTTTGCCAGAAATACTGATCTTACACCGACATCATGCTTTATACTACTCAGACACTCCCCCATTGCGTCTACCTGCATATCTGCGCATGTGCAACCGTACATCACCTTACTTAATCTCCTGATTGGTCTTTCTGTCCGCTCTGCCTCTTCGTTCAGCTGATATGCTAATTTTTCGACTTCGTCCTTAATTTTTACACACCAGTGTATTTAGGAATGCTATTAATATACAGAGTGTTTTTTTCCAGGTATAGAAGTTTAAGTTGGCATTACTTTCCGAGAGTGCGACCAAGTTAACAGCTGTCAAGTGATTTATTCTCAGTTTGGTTCGGCAATTCATCATGAATAGACTCACGCCTGAACAACGCTTTCAAATTGTGCAATTTTATTTCGAAAATAATGGTCGATTTTCATAAGCGAATTTTGTTTAGTGATGAAGCGCACTTCTGGTTGAATGGCTACGTCAACAAACAAAACTGCCGAATTTGGAGTAAATCTAATTCACAAGTGTATGTCAAAACACCGTTATATCCCGAAAAACTGACTGTTTGGTGCACTTTATGGGCTGGTGGAATCCTTCTTCAAAAACGATGAAGGCTACAACGTTACATTCAATGGTGATCGGTATAGAGCCATGATTACTAACTTTTTCATTCCTGAATTGAACAATCATGATGTCCAGGAGCTGTGGTTCCAACAAGACGGCGCAACATGTCACACAGCTCGTGCCACAGCCCATTTATTGAAAGACACGTTTGGTGACCGCCTAATTTCACGTTTTGGACCTGTGAATTGGCCTCCAAGATCTTGTGATTTAACACCGCTAGACTATTTTTTGTGGGACTATGCAAAGTCATTGATCTATGCGGATAAGCCACAAACGCTTGACCATTTGGAAGACAACATTCGCCGCGTTATTGCCGATATACGGCCACAAATGTTGGAAAAAGTCATCGAAAATTGGACGTCCAGATTGGACTACATCCTATCCAGCCGTGACAGTCCTAAGCCAGAAATCATATTTAAAATGTAATGCCACAAGATTATCTTTCGAATAAAAAAAATCATGTCAATCGAATAATACATCGTTGTTTTATTGCAATTTTAAGTACTATACCTCTAAAAAAACACCCTTTACTTAGACTTGAAATTTTTAAAATAACATATTTTATGAATATAATTCTAAGAAATTAAGACTTACAAAGTGTATGTATATAAAATTTATAACGAAAACTGTATAGAAATGGTCTGTTGAATTGTTGAAAAACTTATAAAAAGAAGTATAATAAAGGAAGTAGTAAAAGTATGTAAGAAAACACGACTTTTTTACAAGAAATGACTTTAGAAATAATTCCAGTGATTAAAAATTTCCGTGAAATCTTCATTTTATTTTCGTAAAAGCGCACCAAAGGTAAATATTTTTACATCATTAAAACATTCAATTTCCAAATAACTAGAAATTCAATTCGTTAGAATTCACTCTTTAAGAAAAAATTGATTTGCTTGTTTAATTGCATTTTTCTGAAAGAAGGGAAATGTATTAAAAAAAAATTATGTAGAAAGAATTGGAGTAAGGATACAATTTATGTATTGTTATTTTTTGAGTAATATTAATTAGTACAATTCATGTTTAGGAACATAAGTTGATTTTCTTTGGTGGCTTAAAATAGTTTTGTTGTAATGTATAGGTAATATATAATCGCTTCCAGAATACTTAAAAGTATTCTTAGGAAAGATTTAATATTTTTCTTCATATTCTCTGATTTCCAAAACTAAATAATGGCAATGTTCCAGAGACATTATTTTCAGAAATTTAATTATTTTACTAATATACTAATAACTAAATAATAATTGGAATAAACTCATCCTTTGGTAAATATCTTTGAATATTTTCATAATATTAAATAAGGTTTAAGCTCAAATTGTAAAACTGTAATTCACATGTATTATGTAGTTCTGTTTATTTGTTCTAGGAGCTCTCCTCTTATCAAATTCATCACTCAAGCTGCATCGTCGAACACTTCATTGATAAAGTCCCTAGATTTTGATAAACTTGCAGTATATTAGTAACTTCCTGGAAACTTGAGTATTTAGTTCCGTTGATTGCTAAAAAGTCTTCGTATGAGGCAACACTTTTTTTTCGTGCTACGATTCCAGTCCAGGCAATCGTTACGATATAATTTTCTGTGAGGTCTTGTAATAAGGTTATCCGCAACCATATTGGCGACGCCATATGAAACGAAACACATAGTTGCTATCTCAGCGTGTACGACACATGAGAAATCGGGGTTGCCAACTTGGCGTGTTATATCACTGATATTGTTGCAAAAATCCATATAAACTAAAATGAATGTTTGTGTGTGTTTGGATCTGTATGTCTTATATGCCTTCCTAAACTGTTCATCCGATTGAGATGAAATTTTGAGGAAAGGTTGAATGCATGCCCGCGAAGGTTTCTGAGTTAGTAAAATTGACCCACTAAGGGGGATCTGGGGGCTTAAGTTGCATTAGAGATAAATATTCCGTTTCTTATTTATTAGACATACAAAGTTGATATTTTTTAGACATGTTCCTAGGATTAGAGCTGCCCCACAAAACGGGGTTTGGTGAAAAATGGATTCTTAGGAGTGTTGCGGGGGTTTAAGCGGTGTTATAGATAAATATTCCCGTTTTATAATTAATGGACTTATAAACTTGAAATTTGGTAGGCCCGTTCCTTTGGTACAGTAGAGATCCGCAACAGAAAGTGTTTTGAGAATGAACCGTGTATAAAGTTGAGATTCGCTACACGAGGGGTTTTTCAAAAATTGAACCCCAAAGGGTATAGCGAGGGCTTAAGTGGCGTAATATACAAATATTCTAGTTTTTGAACAATTAGAATTACATGCGAATTTTGGTAGGCCCGTTCCTTTGGTATAGTAGAGATCCGCAACAGAAAGTGTTTTGAGAATCGACCGTGTATAAAGTTGAGATTCTCTACACAAAGGGTTTTACAAAAATTGAATCCCAAAGGGTATAGCGAGGGCTTAAGTGGCGTTATATACAAATATTCTAGTTTTTGAACTACATGCTAGAATTTTGGTAGGCCCGTTCCTTTGGTAGAGTAGAGATCCGCAACAGAAAGTGTTTTAAGAATCGACCCGAAAGATTGTTGCGAGGGCTTAAGGGGCGTTATAGACAAATATTAACTTTTTTGAACTTTTAGACGCACAAAATTGAAATTTGTTTTCATGTTTTTTTTAATATAAAGGATTTTACGGAATTTACTCTAAGAAAAGATTTTAGGGAAATAGACTCCCACGGGGAGAGAGAATCTTTTGCGGCGTATTGATATAAAAAAGTACACGTTTTCGAACTAGTAGATCTACAATAAGGAAATTTGGCATATATGTTTCTATTGTTAAATTGTACTGGTTTGTTGAACGGGTCTAACAGAAATCGACTGTCAAAGGTGGTCACTGGTGCTTAATCAGAAAAAAAAATTCGTTTGTGATCTACTAGATTTAGACTTGAAATTTGGCAAGCATGTTTATTTTATTGAGTAGAGATCCATTAAAAATGGGTTTCGGGAAAGTCGAGGGGATTATACGAGAGAGTAATAGATAATTCTACTTCAATTTTAGAAATTATTATTTGGAAGCTCTCTCCTCTTTAAATCCAGAATTATAAGAATATTTTTCAATGCAATCGAATTCTTAATGCTAAGATATAGATAATTTGTTTACATATAAAATATATAACTTCTAATAACATCATGAAATACCCAGCGAAGCGACCGAGTAACGTAATAAATTTATTACCGCATCTCGAAAAACTTGTTCTTATTCATAGGGAGATAAACAACAAACAATTGTAGCGTAAATATTTAAGTTTTCCTCTGAAACTTTACTCGGAAAAAGATTAAAATTCTACATGTTTACAGTTCTTTATCAAGAAGGATTATGTTTCGAGAAAATATTTTCCATACTAGGTACGAAAACTCATTTTTAAAAGTTCAGCACACATTATTTATATAATTGCTAAGGATTATTATAAATGGAAAATGACAATTCTGTCGGAAACGCATCAAAGATTATTCGCTAATTACAAATTCAACTAATTTTCTATTTCAAATACAAGTTGAAAATGAAGTGCAAAATCTTGGACTGTTTATCGATATAAAAGTAATAAGTTATTTGGTTATGACTTGTTCATTGAAATTTGGTTGGTTTAATTTCGTTTTATATTCAATTTTATATTAACTAACGCGATTTAAGTTTCCATTTTAGAAACGATTTACTGCAATATACTAATGACTGTTGTGTTATACAGATTGTATAAGTAAAATGGTTAGAAACTTCCGGGACAGATAGAGCACACCTAGGCGATGATAAATCACATAGCAATGCTTGGTCGGAAACGCTTTCCTAGCACAGTAGTGACGTACAAACCACAAGAAAATCAGGACACACACACAACAAAAGCGAAAATATGTTTATTATCCTTAGAACAGCTAAAAGCTAAGGGTAAAAAAAGAATATTAAAGTGACAGCGATCGTCATCAGAGTAGATGTTTGAATTTACGACAGAACTCCAGCATATTGAATTGAGGCATAACTGGCAATATCCCGCAGACTGGCTTTGAGATTGTTCGGTTCCAGACCCAGCACAATCTTATTGTTTGACTTTTTTAACTCTTTGCTCACATTCCTAAGAATACGCAATTAAAAAATTGTTGTGGGAAAATCTCTGGTACTAGCGTGCGAAGAAGGCGTGGCTGGGAGTTCCCCTCTGGAGTAATGTTGTCCATATAACCGTTATGCGGCTAGTCCATTGCAATCAGTGACCCTATTTGCCAGATGCATATCACTGAGCTTAGCGTTCGTGTAATGTTCAATCATACTATCACTCTTTCGGCAGGTGAAATTAAGCTTTATAGAGAGCATGGTAGCCAAAGCCGTATGTGAGCATCTGTTGTCACCTAATGTTTCGGTTTACGTAGCGTCATCTATTGAGTACCTCAGCAAAGGACTTTGCAACATTTTTTCTGTACTAGGAACAATAAAGACGTGTGGGAACCCCCCTGGGTTCCAGCCTGGACACTAAGATTAACTTGAGGCAAAGAATGACCAGACGCCATTTGTATAAGAACAAATTTATATTTATTCAATAGATTCAATTAGAAACCTTCTAATTACAAATATTAAACGTCTACGTCAAAGGGATTTACCTTTACTATTATATTAAATTACAAAATATGAAATTAATCAACTACTAAACTCAATATCGAACGGGTTTACGGGAATAGGAGGTCCGAGAAATACACGCAACTTGAATTATTAACATTCGTTAAAATTTAACTAACTTGATTATATATTAACTCTTGTGGTCAGATATACTAAGTTATAATATATCACCTGACTGTAATGTCGTTCTCTCCAGGTAGATCAATCTTTCTAAGTCTACTTCGCTGAATAACAACAGCAATACTCTAATTTCGCAATCCACTTGAATCTTCTTAACTTCGTCACTACGGTTCTTGGCTCAATCGCCTTCTAAATGCTAACTTACAACGCTCTCCTTTAGTACCTTAATTTATTTGAATAACCCATTTTCTTCCTCCAGAGCTGATTGGAAAAATACGTGAATTTACAACCCCCAAAGAAGCCTAAAAGTATTAGTGGAAAAGTGCGGTAAAGATTCGTCACACACGTTTTCTCCTCTTATTCGTGTCCTGTGTTTTATGTTGTCACTGCAGTGCATGGGAAGTGTTTGCGACTATACGATGCTATGTGTGATTTCCCATTATCTAGATGTGCTCTACCTGTCCTGCAAGTTTGTAACCATTGCACCGATTGTTAGTTTTTGATTGATATAAAAGTTCGCTTAAAAAGATTGTTTTGCATAAAAATCCACAAAATGGAATACCATATAAATAACACGTGATGATTAGCGAATATTAGTTTATTATTGAACTGAAGTAAATTCAGTGCCACAGCAGCCCATGAGGGTCAAGGCCTACTGTGCCCATCTGAATTTTCGGGACCTTATGCGCTGGGGTGAATGTGTACATGTTTCGATCAAGTGGTCAGCCTGACACGAAACCCCCAGTGTTCAGTTCCCTAGCAAACTTGGAACTCATTTATCGACTCATTAAATAGATGAAAGATTGAGTCGACATTGCCTAGTCCGGGATTTGAACTCCGGATATGTGTTGTGGAAGCGCTATACACTACCACTCAGCCACTGGGCTTCATATTTTATTATTGGTGATTACAAATATTATTGGTGATGGACTTCATAATTTTGGATCGGAGTCAAATTACAGGTCCACATTTAAGCTATCATCTTATTTTAAAAACATTCATACCATGTCAGCATGATAAATGTGTGCCTTCATATTTAATATATATCAGCTCCTTCATATTGCGGATCTCCATTGGTATCACTACCAAAATCCAGAATTAGATAGAAATGTTGGAAATCTCAAATTCATGAACATGACTACCTGCCTACTATGGTCAGCCAAAGGCCCTAATCATAAGTAATATGAAATAAATTGTGGTAATCTCTCTCTCTAGAGAAACATCTCTGTGTTTCTAGATTACCATCCTGATTTGGCGATGTCGAAACCCTGAGATGGCGAGAGTGTTTATCAACGTCACACTCTAAGAGAACGTGAAGGGTATTGGTGACGGGCCTCGTAATTTTGAACCATGGACAAGGGTCTTGGAGGACATCTGTGCTAACATCCCACTCTCCAAACTACTCCCCACCACCAACATAAGAACTTTGACACGATAAATGTAACACGTATCAGCCCTTTACACAAGGAGTCTACAAGGTCATTAGGACTCGAAATCGCGACTCGACAACGCCCACCACGACGTCGTGACTATGACCCCTAGTCAACCCCGGCTACACCCAGAGCAGTACTTTCTAAATCCCCCCTTCTCCACATTTGATTACCTTGAACAGAAAAAAGGCGCCCAACTGATATCCATCTGTAACGTATCCCACCACACAGCTGTATATCAGCTTCTTTTTGTGGATAGGACCACCGCATATTTATGATTCCCTGCAACCTTAACATATTGCGCGATCTTTTCTTTAGGGATCGCCCCGGCAACTTTTGACACCATGAGGAACCCCTACTCCACTCACGAACCGGTTGTAACTCGAGGATAAAGAGTCCGACCTCTTCCATCGAGGAGATCCAGAGAGGGCAGAGAGGAAGAAGACGATTTGAAACTTTCGCAGAGAATGGATAAAACCTCCTCCCTCCCAAACAATAGAATTTGACCTCTTGTGATTAAAACAATATTTTTAATAACTTCAATGAATATACAGTAATTGATAGCTGTGACGTAAATAAACTAAATATTTAAATTAATAAATATCACACGCTACCCTTATTTATCTCAAACGTCACACCATCCAAACTTCCGTCGAACACAGAGTTTGAGGCTTTGATTTCACCAGGCAGGATTGCAATAATTCTGTTATGGAATCTGGATTTCAACTCAAGACCCACTGGCAACAAAGCGTACAAACTATCGTATCATCTTATAAATGTCTTTTTTCGTATCATCTTATAAATGTCTTTTTTCGTATCTTTTTGAAAATGAACTGGATAATAATTTTAGAACAATACGACACTTTTTTTTCCAGAGCACCCATATTTGTATTGTTAATAAGTGTAATATCTCATCCGCGTACTTTGAATTTATAATTGCAAAAATTATCACAATGCTTTTATATGTTAGAATTAAATTCACTAGATTAAAAATGTGTGTGAATAAAAAAAGACATAATTTAATTTTTGGTATGGTTCCTGCGAAGTACAAAAACTACATAAACTACATTCAAACTCCACATGCCGTCCATCCGGTACAGTGGTCAGTGAAGCTTATTGCGGTGCCATAGGACATGGGTTTGAATTCGCATGGATGTTTGTAAATCTATAGTGCCTTCGTGGCATGGGGGTATTCTAAATATCCTTCAAGCATCAAGTCCTCTTGTGAGGTTGGTGGAAGGGGAAGAGAGGTTAGAGGCCCTTGACCACTCCCTCAAAATTGGGGAGGAACCGAGAAAATTCGTACTGTCACTTGCATGGTGCTCAAAGCTAAGGCTAACCACAGGCGTAAAATTCTAGCCCTTAGCCTCGATGAATTTAGTGGACCTTGATCTGATGTTACTGCCGATCAGGTGGCGTAAGCAACAACAACGAACTCCACATAAACATAAAAACAACAAAATCCCTGTGCTACGATTCCGAAAGTAAAACACACAAACGCTGACAAACTCTAACCCTGAGCAACAGGATTTATTTTATTGCATTTATAAAAATTGTGAAACTCTTTATTCACACAACTTAAACTAGAGACTTAAATATATTTCTTCAAATAATTAACTTAGATTTATCTAGAAGCATCTGTTTTTAGGGTAAAATTTTTCGCATTTTGGTGATAATTTCAAGCCAAACTGGTGACCAAAATAACCCTACTAAACCATGGTTTCCAATCACAGTGGGAAACTATTCAAGTACTCTATCTGGTGGCACCAATTAGCATTTGTGACAAGAGAATAAGCGCTAAAATTAACATTGATTGATTAAGTTCTTTGAATTCAATAGGATAACGTTAGATTAAGAAATAGAGGAAGTAAGTAAAAATAGGAGGTATAATTTAAAGTACATATTTTGAAACTAATTTTTGGCATCAACATATCTTTTAGAATGAAACTTTATTTTCAATTTCATATGCTTGTAAAAAACTGTTCGGAAATCCTCGTATTCCAAAAAATTGTTGCTTTAAAAGGAAAAATAAAATACTCTCCTCTCAAACTTTCAGACATTTATTTTATTTTCCAGCGACAATTTTTTCAATTTTTTTAAATCTTTTAAATTTTAGCAAAAAAACTCCCAGAAATAGTTTTTTTTAGTAAATAATTAAATTATAAAAGAACACTAATTGTAGCCTGAAGCTCTCTTAGCCATTATCGAAATCTTAGAACTAAATTAACCGTACTTAACTTGAAAAATTATATTTTTCTCTTGGATTGCTTGTTTTGAGCTGAAATTTAAGAAAAAAAAATGCAGATTATTCTCATATAATCCTTCCAATTAAACAAGACGGAGAAAATGATAAAAAGAACAATTTGATGGTTGATATTTTTTTTTTTTTTTTTTGCGTTATGGTTTTCTTTCATTTAAATGTATGTAGGTGGTCTTAAATTGGTTGAAATATTTAAAAGAACTGAGCGAGACAGTGTGTGTGTGAAAGAGATTAAATTTATTGAGGAAAAGCCTATTTAATTACAGTGTTTGCGTTTCTTAAAAAAGAAAATTAGTGAGTGATTAGATACAAGTGAAAGTATATTCAAAACAAAAAAGGATTCTTTTTTCTATCTGACCAAAATATGAAAGCACAAAAGACAAAGTTTAAGAAAGTCACATGTTGTACGTATTATAAAACTAGAGTGGTGGCCAAAATTGTGGACACTTTTTTAAATTGTTATGTTTTTTAAGGTTTGTATGCTTATTGAAAATTCTACATTGCACAAAATGCTAAGTATTTTATATCATTTTAAAGAAAATTTAATACTTAATTCAACACAAAAAACAAAACTCAAATATTTGAAAAGCAAAAAAAGTTATGCTTCAATAACTGTCGATATACATTAGATATTGATGATAGCTGTGAGTTATCAGGGCTTAGTGAGGTTGCCTTTATTCTTTATTACAGCTTCACATCGATGTTTCATTGAGTTGAAAAATTGTTTTAATAGCTTCCTTCATTATTACATGATGTCAGGAAACAATTTATCCTCAATTAGCTCCTTTTTATTTCATGAGTACCTCATTCGGACAAGAGGTTTTCGATCGGATTGAGGTCAGGGCCGTTTCTTTGTCAGGTCAACAGCTCAATGATCTTGGAACGGTATCAATCTTTCAATTACTTTACTGTGTGGCAAAAAGAGAGTATTGGTGGAAAATAAATGAAGCATTGTTGGTAAATAGATCCCTGATGGAAGGTAGAATTTTGGGTTCTAGAATAGTGTCAATGTATTTTATGACATTTGGTGTCCCATCGATGATATGAAGGGGACCTATACCATCTGCTGATATACATGACTAGATGATAAAACTATGTGGGTACTTCACAGTTTCCTGGATGCAGTCAGGTTGTAGCATTTCTGCTATCTTACGTCTTACATATTTCAGGCTATCACTATCGAATACCGATATTTTAGTTTCTCGTCCCTCTATATAACTTGTCACCAATAATTATTTGTCCAATTAATGTGTTCTATTGCCCATTGTAGTCATTTTATAGTGCTGCTGTACATTAAAGTATGACTTTTTTTGTGGAATTCTGTCTTTTTGTCTTACATCTTCTAATCTACTCCTGGTTGTTTTTGAACTGACACAAATACCAGCATCACTCAGATAATTTCTGATGGCTTTTCTTGAAATTCTTTTATCTCTGAAATGTAGTATTTTTGTTCTTCTGTCATCAACAGTTGTGGTGCATATTTTTCGGCCTTCTCGTTTTTTTTTTTTATTAAATTTGTCTCCTGACATTTTAAACAAAACATTTAGTCTCCAGATGTAGTCACTAAACTACGTAATTTTAAGAAAGGAAATACCCCTTTCTCGTCACATTGTGTCTTTTATTTGATGTCATTACTTTTGGATTAAATATCATTGTTATATCCTGGTCAGAAAACACAGTCCTTGCCTCAATCTTATCGAAAACTTGTGGCACCGTTTGTGAAAACGCTTGTCCGAATGAAGAATCCATGAAATAAAAAGGAACTAATTGAGGATAAATTCTTTCCTGGCATCATGTAATAACGAAGGAAGAGCTTAAAACAATTTTCAGCTGAATGAAACATCGATGTGAAGATATAATAAAGTATAAAGGAGAGAAACCTCACTATAAGCTCTAATATAACTCACAGCTATTATCAGTATCTTATATATATCGACAGTTATTGCGGCATAACTTTTTTTACATTGCAAATATTTGAATTTTGTTTTTTGTATTGAATTCAGTATTACATTCTCTTTAAAATGATATAAAATACTCAGCATTTTGTGCAACGTTAAGTTTTCTGTAAGCATATAAGCTTAAAAAACATTAATTTAAAAAAAAGTGTCCACTATTTTGGCCATCACTCTATGCAGGAAAAGAATTTTTTTCTGTTTTATATTTGGAAGATATCGTTAATGTCCCTCTACAGCGCAAAACGAGGCTTAGTGGTCAAGGTAGTGGACTCGTGGCCGGCGGGTCATGAGTTCGAGCCTAGTTCCGCTGAAGATCCGCCGTGTAGGGGAGTGATGCACGTTGCATCTGTCGAGAGCTCAAACGCTCTCCCGTTGGTTTGGCGTGGAAGTTAGTAGAGGGGTACCAGCTCATGCGTCGTCCTCGTCACTTGACTGTGGTTCAAAATTACGTAGTCCATCGCCGAAATTCCTCGTGTAGCTGAATAGTGCGACGTAAATATTCACTTACTCTCTTACAACGAAAAAATAGGGTTTTTGGCGATGACCTCGTAATTCTGATTGATTGATTGATTGAATATTAACGTCGCACTGTTCAGTTACACGAGGGCTTTCTCGTAATTCTGAACTACGGTCAAGTGATGAAGACGACCTCTCAAATGTTACCCTGCTCTCCGAACTTCGAAACTGTGAAAACGGGAGATCTTTGAGCTTCTACAGATTTAAGGGGTATCGGTCTCCTCTACAAGACAGTTCTTCAGTGGAACCAGGACACGAACCCTTGATAGTCTGACAAAGAGTTCTTGACCATATAGCCACTATACACTACCACACTTCCAAATTTAAGAAAAAAAAAAAAAAAACTGATGATTTGCTATTGTTTCTGTATATTAAACGTATTTTCAGATTTTTGTAAAATCTGAAGCATCTAATGAATTTCGATAAACTATGACACTCCTTGGAATTATAGAAATCCTGTTTGTGAAAAAAAACCAGTTTTAATATTTAATACCCATTTAGTAAATAAAGGTTGAAATTAAAAGTCAAAGAAATAAAAAAACAATGAAATATGTTTATGAATCTGGAATAAGTCGTTTACTTTATGCATTTATTTCTGAATTAACGCAAAAGTCATGGGGAAATCTGCGGGATATCCATTACAAAAGCCGTAGACAACCTTAAGACATCTACTGATTCAATGAAGACTCGAATTTCCTTCCTCAAATTTCAACATTTCTGACGCGAAAACAAGGAGATCAAATTTCAAGTTGACGTTATCTTGGAGCAAATTTGCCAAATTGCTCTTGAGATTAATTTAAATCAAGGTGAATGCTATTTGTGATTGCCTTTTAATTTATTGAGAATCAAATTTACATTGAATTAGAAAAGCTTAACATATTTGTAAAAAATTAATAAAAGATTCATTAGTACGAATAATGATCAAACGGCTGTACCCAGATTGCTCAGTGGGCATTTGAAATGCATGACCTTCGAATCTGGCCGTAAGGTTTTCCAGACTTGTCCCAAGTGTCACCTATTGCCGGCTTCCTCTGAACATATACTTTATTGTTTGGGATTAGCTTTGGAAGATGTCCATGCGAGTCCACTTGTAGTGCTGAACTTTGCTAGGGTTAATAGTCTCATGGATCTGATCTAGCTGCCGCTAGATCCTGAAGGATTAGACCTATTATACCGTCGACCCACCAAAAGATATTGCTAAATGCAGCCAATTTCGGAAAACTTTCCGTCCATGTTATAAAACAATAAATATATTAATAGCATTTGGTAGTCTTTTGAATTGTCGACGTGATTTTATTTGGCGAAATTAATCTACAGTACAATACGAAAGCATAAATTATTTTGTTTCCATGAAATTAAAGTCATATTAGAGATGGACATATTGAACACTTAATGAAAGATCTCGTAATTTTTAATCCAGATGCAAAGAAGAGAATATATTTTGAAGTAGTTTTACGTTGTGAATTTCTATCCCACACACATTCCGAGATCTTTATTTGCATCAGCGCCATTTTAAGAATGCAACAAAAGTTTGACGAAGCAAATTAATAACATGCACGCGAATTAATACCACCACTGTTTCTTCTTTGCTATATTAACTTTGATTGACTGATAAATTAATTGCTTATTAAAATGCCAGCCTGGAGCTTTAGAATGCGATTTAGTAAAGAGGAAAATATCTTAGTGTGATAATGGTTTCATTTTGGCGAACTGTTTATTCTGGTAACCCAGATACAATGAAATTTAAATTTATTCCGATAAGGTCACGTGTTTTCTGCACTTGATTGCTATTCGATTTTTAAAATCAAATGTGTTTTAAAAACACAGACGATATTCTTGGAATGAACAAACACTTTTATTTACTCTTGTTGAAAATTTTTTATTAAGATTTTGGTTTCGATATTCTTTACGTTTTTCGCTGCGAATTTTTATCGTTTAATTTTTTTTTGGAGTTAGCATTCAATTAATATTCCTGACCAGAACGACTGAAAAGTATAATTTTTTTCTTTTTTAAAATAATTTTTGGAGCGCAAGGACCAAATACCTGTAATACAATGATTCTTTTGTAATACAAAGTTTGATTTTGAATTACATCGAATGTTCAATTTGCGAAAATGACAAACATTTTTCTTTGAGAAGGATTTGATTCATGTTTTTTTTAAATGCCGAAAGAGAATAATGAATAAGCATCGTACTAGAAGATCCGTGAGAAAGAATAGTCGAAGGAAATGACGAATAACACTCAATCGTTTAATTCGAGATTGATTTCTATTTTAAATTTCCGATTTCATATTGAAAAAGATGCAAAAAACAACAATTTAATGAAATTTATTGCATTTTTCTCAATGATCTTAAAAAGGCTTAGATTTCCTCTCAAAGAATTAGAATTCTAACAGAAAGTAAGTTTTTGTTTTTTGAAATGGTATAATTCCTACTTTTTAAAATTAAATGTTTTTCATTAATTCACTAAATTCCAATAATTCTCTTTTAAATGTTGAAATTTGCATTTTACGTTATTATTTGGTTTGGAATTTGCTGATTGAATGATTTTTAATATACACTGCTCAAAACAATTAGGGGAGCAAAGAAAAAAGTGAAGAAAACCGTGTGAGACAGCCACGTATTGGCATACAATGCATAGTACACGCGTATCAATGCGCAATACAGAAAAAAGGCGTAAAAAAATTTGGAGTTAAGCTTTAATTCTTTGAAAATATGGAAAAAAACATGAAAAGATAATTTAGGGCAACAATTTGGTTACATGTAAACGTTAAAAAAACGTACTGTTTAGACATGACGCATAAGTTTTAATACGGCGTGTGGTCTCCTCGAACAGCTAAGACTGCTGCACACTTGTTTGCCATGGTTGCGATGTGGTTATCGATCAGCCTTTGGGGAATACTGTTACACTCCTCAAGAAGTGCAATCTCCAAGTCTCGGACAGTAGCAGATGGTCTTGGTCGCGCAGCAATGCGTCGTCCGAGCCTGTCCCAAACATGCTCGATTGGATTCATGTCAGGAGAGTACGCTGGACATTCCATACGCTGTATTGTTTCAGTTTCAAGCATGTTCTCCACCAGACGAGCTCTATGTGGTCGGGTATTATCATCCTGGAAAACAAAGGAATCTCCAATGGCTCCAGCGTAAGGGATGACATGAGGTTGAAGCATCTCGTCTGCATACCTTCGGCCCGTCAAAGTGCCATTCCGAATGATATGCAGGTCCGTACGTCCGCCTATGCTGATTCTACCCCATACCATCCAACCAGCTCTTCTGTATTGTGACCTTTCACGAACGAATGCGGGGTTATTTCGAGTGCCCCTGTCCCTCCATACAAGAACACGTCGGGTGTCACACTCTAGACTGAATCGGGACTCGTCTGTAAACAGCACTTGGCTCCAATCATGTTGCTTCCAATCTCGATGTTCAGCAGCTCATCTTCTTCGGGCCGCACAGGGGCGTGGGGTCAACGGAATGCAGACCATTGGCCTACGTGCATAGAGCCCTCCCTCATGAAGCTGATTATGTACTGTTTGGCTGAACACCCTTCGTCCTGTTGCCAAGAGCAACTCTCTTTGCAGCTGCGTAGCATTCTCTGTTCTGTTTCGACGGGCTGTTGACTGTATATACCGGTCATCAGTTGATGTAGTGGCGCGTGGCCGACCTGCCCCTGGTTGACGTCTAACATTTCCTGTGTCTTCGAATCGATTCCACAGCCTTGAAACAACACTTCTGGCGACTCCAACAGCGTCCACAACAGTACGTTGTGTTTGCCCGGATTCCAGTCTGCCTATAACACGCCATGCCATGGGGATTCCAGTAAATCACGTTGTTGAGACATTCTCAAGTAACCTTGTCCCCCAAAAAAAAAAATACTGCGCAATCGAATTTCACCGTTACGGCAATAAAACAGACGTTTCTGCAACATCCCGATTTCTGCCCTTATCTCCTTTTTCTGGTTTTTGACGTCATGAACTTTGATTTGCATATAAAGTTTTCTTCTTCCGTTTCCTGGTAGGCTTTACATTATGGATGATTCATTTTATGTTACTTATTGGTATACATCTTTGCTTACTTTTGTTAAAATCATGTGCTCCCCTAATTGTTTTGAGCAGTGTATATTGATAGTTAGCCGACAGCTAATAGCGGTTCCTAAAATAAATTGCCAACTTTTACAAAGGGCACTTTACCAAGGCACTTTCCATACTAAATACTAAAATTAAACAAGTAGCAAAATATATAATTTAAGAATTTTTTATCTTTTTGATAAAAAAAATTCATTTCTTATAATTGCAGTTAGATTATATAATTAATAAAATATTTTACAGCCCCCTAAATTGCATAAACTTACGTCAGTTACAGATTTGAAGTTAACAGTGACAAAGTCAAAATGAAACAAGATGTGCTTCTACAATAGGTCAAAAGTATTTGTTTATTTCTATTTACGTGCCTCAAATTTTTTTTGGATATTTTGTACCCTTTTCAGGTGAATTGTTCAACGTAAAATAATTCCTAGAATACTATTTCTCTTAATATTCTTTTCTGCCTGTTATGTACAGTGAGATTTCCAACCAAGGAATATTGAATTATATTCGAAACATTTAATTACTCCTTAAATCATGTTTAAGTTATTAAAATGATCAAAAACACAAAGTTTATACGCAAACAATATAGAGTTAGATAGTACATTAAAAAATTTGTAAGCATACGTCTGTTGGTTTTTATACATTGAAAAAATATTTTAAAATTCTTCTGGTGAATAATCCTTTGAAAAATTCCTGGATAATTAAATAAATTTTTGGAACTAATTTATCAGCACGCTACGTGCTAAACATTTTTAGGGGGGGGGGAGCATAGTTTTCAAATCGCGTCAAATAAAATTTTGCACTAAAAATTACGCACTAAAAATTTGACATGAAAATAATTTAAAAGAACTTCTTATTTTTGACGAAAGAGTTTAATTACATACATTTTAAATAAAGAAAAAATGCACTTTTTTGCGGAAAACAAATTGGTAAATTTAAAAAAAAATGGAATATGAGAGGAATTTAAAAATGCTGTGGAAAAAATGTAAAAAAATGGAATGTAGAGAAAATGAAAAATAATAAACTGTTAAGAAAATTTCGAGTTCTCAATTAATTTTATCGAACGAGGAACGATTAAAAGTTCATTAGTTATAAAGTAAAATTGAGATAAAGTAAAAAGGAAATTTGCAATTTGTTGCGATTGAAAAAAAGAATTATGCCTGATAGATTTATTATCAAAGTTATGCAAATTTTCAGTGTAAGATCCGCAATAAAACATACTGCCGTGAAATTTCTTATCCTGTCAGTTAACAGTTTTTATTTCGCTGGTTTACTTATTACGTATCAAAACGAACGCGAAATGAGCAAAAGTTAGTTAAAAGATGAGAGAAAATAAAAACAGAACTTTTAGAAAACAAAATATAGATAGAAAGTGCTAATTCTGCAAGCTTTAAGTCCATAAAAATTGAGGAACTAATTTGATATCGGAGTGCTATGCGCCAAGTTGTTGCTCATGTTAGCCAAAATGGGCCAAAACATTACAATATGGTTACCTTGATATTTTTATCATGTACAATGTAGTTGCCATGGGGATGATGTATGCTATATTTAGTTTTTTTTCACGGAAACCCTATGAGTTTCACATGATTTTAATTAGATTTCTTTTAAAATGTAACCATTTTCATTTCATCTGCTGCTTCGGTCTTTTGTTGTATTTTGTGCTATTTTGAAATAAAGATATTTCTAATATCATTGTTGAGTACTAGGATATATTTTTAAAGAATGAGGGTTGTGTTTTTTAATTATTACGGACCTAATTCCCACTTTTGGTTGGGCCGCGGTAGCCGAGTGGTATAGGTATCGGACTGTGGCTTGCTTTGTCACGGGTTCGAGCCCAGTACCACTAAAGACCCGCCGTGTAGGGCAGCGATGCACGTTAAATCTGTCGAGAGCTGAAACGTCCTCCCGTTGGTGTGGTGTGGTAGTTAGGAGAGGGGGGTGCCAGCTCAGGTGTCGTCCACGTCACTTGACCATGGTTCAAAATTACGTGGTCCGTCGCCAAAAGCCCTCGTGTAGCTGAACAGTGCGACGTTAATATTCAATCAATCAATCAAACCCACTTTTGGGCCATTTTATTTTCTCTAAACGTAATTACTTTTTCTCTTTTTTTTAATTAAGATTTAGCTGGATGAAATTCATAATCTTTCATAACATTCCTCAATCAATAATGATTATATTTTCCTGATTATAATTTAATTTTGGTTTGCAGTTTTATATTTTTTTCTTAAATTTCCTCTTTTGAAACAATGCACTTTTAATATTTTAGGCATTTTTATATTTTACTTCATCATATCTGGCAGGACAGGCCTTGTGGATCAGTGCCTTCCTTTGAAGATTCCTCCATAGTGTGACCTATTGTTCACTTTCGTTCTCCAAGTTTTCTCGTTTATAATCTCAAAGTCTGATTCCACTGCGTCTGTCCATCTCAGCCTTGGTCTTCCACACTTCCAAATCCCAGTGATTTTGAACTGCAGTATCCTTTTGACAACATTATCATCTGGCATTCGAATTATATGGGCCATCCAATTCATTCTATCTATTTTTATGTATTTAATGATCTCAGGTTGTTTATAAATTCTATATAATTCAAAAAATTGTACCTTCTCCAGCTACTGTTTTCGTGCACACCTCCTAGTTTACTTCGAAGTATTTTTCTCTCATTCGATTTTTTCTTCCAATTTTGTTATTTTCCAAGTCTCGGGTGCATGTGCCAGAACTGGTCTTATAAGAATTTTGAAAATTAAAAATTTTGTGTTCCTATTAAAAGAAATTTAGACCATAAAAACCTCCCCAGTCCATAAGGAGCCTTATTTGCCAGGTATAATCAATTCTGGATTTCATGAGATATTCTGTTGTCAGAGGTAATTATTGGTCCTAAGTTGGTAAAACTTTTAACAGTTTCAAATTTATATATGAATCTATTTCAAGTTAAGGATTTGGGATTCTATCTTTTGAAAAAAGCATATATTTAGTCTTTTTTCCACATTTATGGCAAGACCCAGTCGATTTGTTACAATCTTAAGGGTACGAAATGCCTCTTCCAGAGTAGGTAGAGTAAGAGCAATCACATCATCATAGGCTAAAAGTTGCTGAGGTTTAAAAAAATATGTCCACTATCACATTGATATATGAATCATGAATTAATTTTTCAAGTGCAATCTTAAAGAGTAAACATTTTACTTACTTAATATTATAATTAAGCGCGTTATGTTGAAGATTGAATTTAAATTAAGCATCAGGTTCTCGGGTGCGTTACGCCAGTTGGCAATCGTTCTCGGGTCGGCGACGCGAACTTAGTTTAGAATTGAAAACTTTTTAGGTGCGTGTTTTTTTTTAAGTAAAATTTCATACCAATTTTTTCTATTGAAGTTTTATTTCTGGCTGAGTTGTTAGTGTATCGCGTTTCCACACCACATGTCCGAGGTTCCATTCATGCCTTCAGTGGGTCGATAATTGAGTACCAAGCTTGCTTGGGTGCTTACCACTGGGGGTCTCGCGTCAGATTGACCACCTGGCCAGACTCATGCACCTCAGGGCCCAAAGTCATGTATACTGAGTTTTGCACAGTAGGCCTTGGCCCTCAAGGGCTGTTTGCACCACTGAGTTAAGTTTAAATATTACTGCCATGCAGCCCTCTTTGATTCATCTTCAGTGAGTGAAGGAAAGAAGAGGAGCGCAAGTGAAAATAATTGAAAAACAAAGATTATTTGGAGCTTGCATATTATCGCAACCTTACTGGTGGTATTATATGAAAAGAAGCTAATGGTTGCAATTTCAAAGTGTACGACACACACAAAATTGGGGTTGTCAACTTGACGAGTTATCTTGAACGTTGGGATTGTTGGAATAGCACGTAAGTACCAACTATTCTTATGTAAGACATCGAGGATAAGAAGAAACGAAACATGGGATCTATTTTTTGATTTTGTAAAAAGAAAATTTAAGCACAAAACTGTGCCAATAGAATATCGAAATTTTAATGAAGCTAATTGGCGAGAAAGTTGTCAATATTTTGGTTTGTAATGGGTGTTTTTTTAGAAGTATAGAACTTTAAATTGCAATAAAACAACGATGTATTATTCGATTGACATGAATTTTTTTTTTATTCGAAAGATAATCTTGTGGCATTACATTTTAAATATGATTTCTGGCATAGGACTGCCACGGCTGGCTCGGATGTAGTACGTCCAATTTTCGATGACTTTTTCCAACATTCGTGGCCGTATATCGGCAATAACACGGCAAATGTTGTCTTCCAAATGGTCAAGCGTTTGTGGCTTATCCGCATAGACCAATGATTTTACATAGCCCCACAGAAAATAGTCTATCGGTGTTAAATCACAAGATCTTGGAGGCCAATTCACAGGTCCAAAACGTGAAATTAGGCGGTCACCAAACGTGTCTTTCAATAAATCGATTGTGGCACGAGCTGTGTGACATGTTGCGCCATCTTGTTGGAACCACAGCTCCTGGACATCATGATTGTTCAATTCAGGATTGAAAAAGTTAGTAATCATGGCTCTATACCGATCACCATTGACTGTAACGTTGTGGCCTTCATCGTTTTTGAAGAAGTATGGACCCATGATTCCACCAGCCCATAAAGCGCACCAAACAGTCAGTTTTTCTGGATATAACGGTGTTTCGACATACACTTGTGGATTAGCTTCACTCCAAATTCGGCAGTTTTGTTTGTTGACGTAGCCATTCAACCAGAAGTGCGCTTCATCGCTAAACAAAATTCGCTTATGAAAATCGGGAACAACGGCAATCTCGTTTTGGGCCCATTCGACGAATCTACGCCTTGCTTTATCTCATATTTAAAATATAATGCCACAAAATTATCTTTCGAATAAAAAAAAATTCATGTCAACCGAATAATACATCGTTGTTTTATTGCAATTTAAAGTTTTATACCTCTAAAAAAACACCCTTTATAAGTGATGACAGTTAAAAGATTACGAGAAAATAAAAGCATTAATTGTGAAAATGTACGTACCCTCTCTTCTTTTGTTTCCTTTTGTTTGCTTAGAGAATTTTAAGAAAAGTAAGCGGGCTCTCACGGCATATATTTTTCTAGACTTACAAAACATGCAGCGTTATGTAAGTTATATAAACTGTACTTACGTATTATCGCAACAATATTCGCGACATTATATGAAAGAAGCACATGGTTGCCAATTCAGGAGGTACGGCACAGGGTAAATCAAGGATGCCAGCTTGATGAGTAACGTTAGAATTGTTTCGATTGTACGTAAATAAAACATAAAAAACATATTCATTATATAATTATTATCTGCATATAAAGTTTACGTTTAAATGTTTTTAAATAATTAGACTAATTGACATTTATATATAAATTGAATATATTCGTATATAAATATATAAGAATGCATAATCATTTGAACTTGTTCTTTACAGACAATGGAGGAAATAAACCAATCCACCCATGAATGGGCAGGAAAAAGAGAACTACTTAACACCCACATGCGAAAATACCATAAAAGAAAGCGTAGTACATCCGAACACAAATGGATTATTAAATTATACCTTTTCACTTCTATGGTGTGGTCATAAGCACAAACACAATTTTTTTAAATCCTGATGTTCATCTTTTTCCATGCTGCTCTCCAGAAAAAAGTAAGTATAAATCTTTAATTCTTTCTTCCTTTTTATTTCATTTAAGCTCTAGGCTATTTTAGCATTTCAAAAACTTTTGTCAGGAAAAAGCAATTTTTTAAAATTTTTTTCCTTGGCGATTTGTAACAGCTAAGACACTATCTTGAATTCTATATCATTCGAAAACAAGAGCTTTTGGCACGTAGCACTCCAACATTAAATTAGTTCCAAAATTGAGAACAGAATCATCATATTTTGTTCGAAATATCCATGTTTGAATAATATCTAGACAACTTAAATTATGGAAATGATTAAATTTATAGAAAATTCGAATTAAAATCGTTTGAAATTAATAGGGTTACCTCTATCAAAATAAGAAAATAAATTATTTATGATGACAACAACAGAAACAAACTTTAAAAATCAAGGTAACCGTATTGTAATGTTGTCGACAAACTAGGTGAATGTCAACAATAACTGGGTGCGTAGCGTAATGATATGTAATTTTTTGCGATATGTTTCCTCAATGATTACTTCGTTTATAGATAATTTCAAAAATAATATATTTTAACTTGAATTAGATGCGATTGTGTAAGTATCAATAGTATACAGAGAAGAATGTACCCTCCCCCATAAAAAAACACGTAGACAAGGTGTAAACACTATGGTAAAAATAAAAAACCTGTTGATCTTTGGAGGAGGGTGTAGAGACCAAAAACTCAACCTTTGTATATGCCTCTGAGTAGTATATTTACACAGAGCAATTAAGCAATGAATTACGTTTATCACTTGAAAAAGAATATTAAATAATTAATTTTATTTAGGAAATGTAGTTAATGTTATTTTTAATTCTCTATAAAATTATGCTTTGAAACATACTCACCTATGACACAAAATGGACTTCGCAGGTATCTAAACCTTCCAATCCAACCTTGATACCTGGATCTGCAACCTGCAGACCAAAGTCTTAGGAAGAATTCTACGGTGAACCATACTACCATCACGATCTCCTACAAAAATAAAAACAAAATTGTTGAAAATGCCTTCAAATGAAACATTTCTCTCTTCAAATAAAAATAATTCGGAAATTAATACAATTAAAATTGTAATAATTAATAAAAAAAAATTGTGGTATTTTTCCGTTGAGGAGAGACATAAGAATGCAGCAAAAAGTCGTCAACTGCCAGCAGTAAATTGTTAATTAAACCTATCACACAAAATTCACGAGTAGGAGTGCTTATGGCGTATGCGTGGAAAGAACTTCGTTGAGTGCGTAGGCAACCCTACTCTTTTTTTCAATTCCTACTATTAGCTCTCACTCTCTCTCTATATTTATTTATCTTGGTGGAATTTTCAATCGTTAATAAAATACATTTTAAAGCGGTCAATTGAGCTGAAATCTTATATACATGATTGTTTTGGATCTTAATACAGTAATTTAATTAAAATTAATAAAAATTAATTCATAAAAACTAATTATTAAAAGAATTACAAATACAGCCACGTTGGCATCATTTTTGGCGACTTGTGTCAAAACTTGAAACGGTTTTTCCCACATTTGAGTTGAAATATTTTATATACACGATTATATATATATTTTGGTTGACAATACGATACTTTAATGGTAATTAATAAAAATTAATTACCACTTAATGTTGCGGTTCTTTCATATGTATATACATATTTATATTAATTGTAACTGTTTAATAAAAAGTAGCTAAAATAAAATATTTCTTTGTTGATCTAAGTAGGAATTGACTTAAAAAAATTATTTCATATTACTCTTGCTTATGGGAAACACGTTGTAGGTTATTACCTTATTTTGAGTTTGGGGTCTAATTTGGCGAAAAAAATTAAGCCATCGCTTACTGTCCCTCAAAACAGAATAGTATCAGAATGGTTACTTAAATAATTTGTTTTAATGCCGATAGTGGTCATAAACAAAAAAAGAAAAGAAATTGTTTATTGATTGATTGATCGATAAATTTAATCTCGTGATATGAAGTAAGAAATAAGGGTAACTTATGTAATATACCGTTGACAAATTTTGTCTTGTCAAAAGACGTCACCAAATGCCGTAATATACACCCAACAGTAAGAAATCGTCTTACAGCACGTAGAAACACAATGGGCTAAATTCATGTCGGCACATGATAAATAAAATCACGTTTTCTAAATTCAATTCAAAACAAATAGACATTGAACTTGTAGTTGCTCTACTTGTAAAGTTTAGATACAATTTTAAAAAAGCAAAGAGGTTGTGTTAAAATTCATTAAATCATTAAAAATTCTTATACTACACATGTATTTTTAAATGGGGGTGCATTTTGTTTTACTATATAAGTAATCATTGCGGAAAATTATCCACTTTTAAAAATAAAGTTTCCACAAAAAACAAACGTTGGCAACAGCGAAGCGCATCAATTAATTGGTTGGAAACACGGGATTGTGTTTATCGTATAACCATGATGTAACATGAATTTATGAGCCGATTGGCTAAAAACACGTGATTTTCATCATGTGACAATGACGTCACACGAATAATTTAGCTCATAATACGAAGAGATTAAAGATAACAGAAATCACGATGCATGTTAAATTGGTTAAAACTCAAAATTCTCACGTTGGCGTTCTAAAGTTAGGAGAGTAGGTGTCATGTCAGCTGTCTTCCTCGTCACCTGGTTAAGGCTCAAAATTACGAAATATAATAGTTTCTTGCTGCTTCAGTGTGACGTAAATTGAAGTAAACTCAAGCTGAGTTATTGTGAATTTGCGACAGCGACACTTAAGTTGATGTTCCGTTCCTATTATCACATTATAAAAAGTGGAAATTATTAGGCTCGATTTCATTAACGAGTAATCAATATTACAAAAGGTAAAGGATTAAATTTGAATAATTTTATCCCGGAACCCTCGTAATTTTAAACTTCAGAGGGAGTGGGAGGAAATAAACAAGGGTAAGGAGATTTTAGTAAAGGATCAATAAGAGAAAACTTGAGCTAGTAGTACAAAACTTTAGAGAATTTTGGTTATAGAAATGGTCAAAAATAAATTAAGATGATTAGCGAGAATTTATGAATTATATGTTACTTAGTCATTAAAATCTGAGATTAAGGTTACACAATTTTAAGTTTCAAATAAGAGAATTATGCAGTCAATGCATAATTAAACCTCGTGGAACTTTTAGAGAGATGGAAGATAAAAATTTTGTACAAGAGAGAATTTTAATAATGGGAATTTTACTATTTCTCGTAAGCCATCGTTCTCTACAAATAGTTCTAAGAATATAACTTTAAGTAGTTTCGAAAATTTTAAAGATAATTTTGCCTGTAGATCCCCTCACACAAGAAATGCATTAGTATCTTATAATGGAAATGTAAACAAGTACTATGTTTTCTGGAGACATATTGGTATACTTCAGAGTTATTTTGTACATTACTCTAAATAAAATTTCGCGAGTGCACTTAATACGTGTTTTCCAAGGAAAATTTTTATCTAGTGTACCGCTTAAAAATTTAATAGCCCGAGTCTGAATCAGGGCATCAAAAATGTTGACTTATGGAAATGGTACACTTTTAAGTAATGAAACAAAACAGCGCCAATTCTAGGAACATGTATTTTAATTTTCCGGTTTTGAAGTTAAATTTTGTAATGATGAAACATATCTATTTATGACATAGCAACTAGAAATATTTTTTAATGTTTGGTTAGAGTGGTTATATGTGTATTTTAAGTTAATTCAAATAAGTTAGTTTTATTCCAGTATAAGATTTTAGCGGGGAACGAGCATGCTTTGATTGAAACTTTCTCACAAATTAGAGACAATAAATCTAAACAATTTCCCCCACTTTTATTTTGCTTTGAAGTTATGCTTATTATTTCTTGTTTGATTTACATTTGAAATTAGCAGTATTTTTGAGATAAGTGTACAGTTTTTAATATCCCATGATGAATTTATAAACCATTGCAAAAAAAAAAAAACTTTTACAATTAAAAGCTAAAACTATTTAAAGAAAATATACTCATTTCTAAGCTCTGAACTTACCATTTTTAACAAAAGTGCACTACTAACATCTTCAAATTCTGATATTGTAGAAAATACACTTAGCACCAAACACATGAAGACCATCAGAAAACTGGAAAAGAAAAATAAGTCATACTTAAACTTATGTAATGTATTCAAAATTAAACGAGTTTTAATTATAGCAATTATATATATAATCATTAAGTTATATCAATAAATATTCTTAACTTGAGATTCAAAATAGTATTACAAAAGAAATATCAAATGCATTCAAATCAACAAAAACAATTATCACTATTGTCTGGATTTCACCGTAATTGTTGACATTTTTTGATACTACGAAACTAATAAATGGTATAATACATACCAATTTCTAATGTACAACCTTTTGAATTATTAAATACACAGGGGAAAACCATAAAAATCAAGCAAAAGCATAAAAATGATTTTATGTTCAAGTTATATAATGTGTTAAATTTTAATTATTTCCATATGAAAAAAAATATTCATATAAAATTTTGTTCCTTTTTAACGATCAAAATTCTAACTGTTTACATTTAGAAAAATAGCCTTATATTTTGTTTGATATTAATTTTTCGTTATATTCTTGGATCCAATACGATTTCATCTGTTGCGAAAAATATCTGCTGTGTTTGCTATTATGTCATTCCAAATACTAGACTAGAATTCTGTAAGGAATCTACTCTCTCTTATGTAAATAGAATACATTCCTGATCTGCAATGTAAGACTAGCCTTAGAAAAATTTATTTCTTTCAACGATCTTCCACAATATGAAAGAGTTGCAATTTGAATCCGGATATTTTCACATGTTTTGTTGGATCAGCGATTTTGTTCGCTCACAGCGCCATCTTAAGAGATGTAAAAGATTTTCATGTTGTACGAAAAAATTTTCCTTTTCTATGTTGTAGAAAGAATTATTTTTCGGATGTACATATAAAATCTTGAAATGTATTTGGGGAAAAGACTCTTAAGGTTCTAAACGATAAAAATAATTGAGAAATAATCTCTTTAAAAAGAAATAATTAATTCTCTTTTTTTCTAAAAAACTGTTTTTTGAATTTTTTAAAATTAGATTTTTTAGAAATCTGCAGCAAATGGATTACATTATGAGTTGTGTATAATACTCCACAACTTTTGAATTCTGGTAAATTTAAATTCAAAGAACTGTAGTGAAATAGTTAATAAAGATCGAAAAACACAAAAAGGAAATTCTGATTATGAGAACTTATATTTTTAGCATTTTTGTACCATCTCCTTGTTTTTGAATTTTATATCAGACTCAGTTTAATAATGTTATGTAAATTGTTTTAAAGCTTTAAGTGTTTTGTGTGTATTTTTAAAGGGTTTATACTGTTCGAATTACTTGTGAAATTCTTGTATACATTATACTTTTCTTTATTTCAGAGCTTATTTCATTTGTATTTAAAATACATTTCACTATTCGTTCAAATGATTCTTTTATTGGGAATTAAAAATTTGTTTATGAATTATTCATTTTTATTCTGTGGGCCAGAGAAAAAATACTTAAATAAGAAAATGTTTTACCGTATTTTTCCGTGTTCAAGCCAAGAATTTTTTGAACTTTTTTTTAATGTTAGCGTTATATATATATAGGAGATCAGCTTATATAAGGATCCGCTAATTCCGTAAAAATCATAGTTAAGGGAAAATGGACTTCTTAACATTTTTCATTAGCCATGCGAAATAATTTAATTTTTAGGGTGTTTTGAATGGGAATTTTAATTAAAATCGGAAGAAAAGTTACATAAATCTTTCGAAGTTATTCGCATTAATGAATTGGGAAATTATCTAGCAGAATGCGAATTTATCTTCTCGATCATTTTCTAAACAGAACTCTGGAGTTATTCAATAAATACACAACAAATTTAATTTTCACAGGAACCAACACACTCTTATACTCCACAATACGACAAATTCCTAGTACATAGAGCAATGCAAACCAGTAATCACAAAATCATATAAGGCGAATGAAGCGCAGCGTCACTGACAAGCTGTGCTTTTAATGTTGCTTCCCTGGATCCTTTTCTTTTACTGTGAAGTTATTTAGAAGTTTCTAAACTTGCCTTTTCAAATAATCATTCTAGTCGTGGTCACCTAATGGACATGGTAATGGACTTGTGGCCGGTGTGTGGTAAGTTTAAGCTCATCACCACTGAAAAACCACCACATACTCGTATAGGGGCTAATGTACGTTAAATCTCAAAAGGTTCAAAATCCTCCCATTAGTGTGGCGTAGAAGTTCGGAGAGAGGCATACCTGCTCGGGTGTCGACTTCGTCACTTGACTATGGCTCAAGATTAAAAGGTCTGTCGCCCATACCCCTCTAGTTGCTTTATAGCGAGACGTTAAGGAACACTCATTCCCTCAAATGACCCTCCTATGTTCTTCTGTATTGTTCTAAGTGCATATGTTTTATTGTTAAAGTTGGCTACTAAACTGCTAGTTTAATTTACGATTAAGGTCACACCTATTCACTTAACATTAATGATAGAGTGTTTCTTCTTGATCTAGAAACAGGGGCTGCAGTAGCCCAGTGGTCAAGGTATCGGATCATGGCAGGCATGTCGTGAGTTCGAGCCCAGTACCACTAAAGACTAGCCGTGTCGGGGAGCGATTCACGTTAAATCTATCGAAAGCTTAAACGTCCTCCTATTGGTGTGGTAGCTAGGAGAGGGGGGTTCCTGCTCAGGTGTCGCCCTTGTCATATGACCATGGTTCAAAATTACGAGGTCCGTTGCTAAAAGCCCTCGTGTAGATGAAATGTGTGACGTTAATATTCACTCTCACTCACTTGACCTAAACAATCTTTCCGGTCACAGTCTCCTTTCAGAAGAGAAGTGAATAAAAACCGAATTATCACAACTTTTATTTATGTTATATATACACATGTATACATACACACAGCAAGAGAGAGAGAGAGGTATGGAATAATGTATAAGACGAAAATTTATTAACGTTAGAGGCTACACTTAAAGTTTTTAGTTAAATACAAAGCTGGCAATTTTCTAAGACATGTACTCTTTTGGGCATTACTCTTTACCTGAGGAAGTCTTTTGTTATTAACCATCAGAAATTACACTGAAACGCGGAAAGGAAAGAAAACTAAACGAAATTATACCATCCTTTAAAGGAACGAATATTAGAATTAAAAAATATCTATCCAGTTGAATAGACAAAATTATACGCCACGAAAACCATTTTAGAAAAGAACAGTCCTGCAGCCCAACCATCGAATAAATTCAAAGAGCTTAAAATAAATCCGAAACATTTGACTTCCACTTTACATGCTGGGAACAGCCCCTCCAAATGCTTCTGAATTCGCGAAAACATCTGCTCCAGAATCCTTAACACTTTGTTAATCTCGAAGTCAATTAGCCCCAAATGCTCGTCTGACACACTGTTTTCAAATTAGCTATTAACATTTTAATGGATCGGAAACTAGAGACGCGAATGAGAATTATTGAGAGGAAAGATTTCCCTACGATTCCCCCGCTTCGAAAACAAAGTAAAAAGTTAAATGATTGTCCCGGGTAAGCACAGACGGGGAATTCTTCCATTGGAAGTATTGATTCCACCCTGCTTCATTAGATAGCGGAATCAGGCTCTGTTTATTTGCTGGAGTGCGAGTAGTCCAAAACCAACCTGGGTTGCTTCCGTATTTTCTCATCCGAAAACAAATGTTTCGAGAAGAGCTTATCCCCTCCCCCCCTTTTCTCTATTCGAACGATTTAAGTTATTTTATTTTTTTTTACGCGAAAGGTAATCTTCCTTTTCTTTTCGAAAAACTTACTGGCCTGATGGCAGCTGTTTGATTTTGCATTTATATCACTCCATTTAAGCAAGGGGAAACTGTGTTAGCTTCGTATTGTAATTAAAGTATATTAGTTAAGAAATTAAAGAGTTTACCTGAAAGATTCCTTATATATCTGGTTGAAAATGATAAATCACTAAATATGCCTTACATATGTATCATTTTAGAGGCGTTTTTTTTCTAAAATAGTTTTGTAAGTATATATAAGCTAGAACAGGGGTCGGCAACCTATGGCATGCATGCCCCATGTGGCATACGGTGCAATTCTCAGTGGCACTCTGCGCTACTCTTCAAATTAGTCAATTTTTGAGCGGATGGAAGTTGATAAATTTGTAATGGACCTCTTATTTGACTAACATCTTCAGATTACGGATATTTACGGAATTACGAAAAAATCTAAAGGATAACTCTAAAGATAAATTTACAGCCATTGTGTAGATAATTGAATATCGCTGCTGCCGAGATTTAATTGGTTGAAGAGAGAAAAGGGCATGTGCACTCTGCTTTCCGCATTTGGTTCTATATATCTAAGTAGAAAATTTTTCTTCATATGAAAAATATTTTCAGTTCGGAAAGGAAATTTTTAACAACTGAATGCTCAGAAACATGTGAAACTGAAAATCCCAAACTATACCCTTGAATTTGCGATATGAAAGTGTAAAGCAGCGCAAGCACTAGGTTCGCATTAAAATTTTTATTTATCCTTTTTTAACTATAATAGAGGGAAATACTTATGTTACTGTTTGTTATTTTAATAAATATGTTTAAAAATGCATAACATATGTACGATTTAAATTTTTTTTTTTACTTTTGTTGAAGAAATTATTATATGTTATGCTGTTTATTTTCATGTAAATAAATATCTTCAAACGATGCAAAATTAAAAAAAACTGTACACATAAATTATTGACCTCTATGCTCTAATTTCGCTGACATTATCTCGAAAATTAAGCTGTTTTAAAAATGTTCTACTGTGTAGTACTCTGAATGATATTTCTAGATTAATTTGGTATGCAACGGCTTAAGTTTTTCCGACCACTGATTTAGAGAAGATAGTTGATACAGTTAAAAACAAACAAGATTAATATAACAAACTTCAAAACATACTATAATTTTTTATTAAAAAGTTGTGGGTAAGAATTTAATGCTTTAAAATTAAAATTTTTAATGTCAGCGAGAAAATACTGGAGCTACTCAAAAGAAAACGAATTAATTTTTTAAAATGGCAGTTTTTGTAGTACTACGTTTTGTGAGAAAAGCATAGAGCTTTCTAAAAGCATTCCTGAGTCAGAAAGCTGAGTGTCGTAGCTGAAGAAGGTAAGGACTAGTTGAGGAAGACTTTATAGTGACAATTGTTCTGCGTAATCATTGTTTTTGCAATGGCTGTTTTTCGTGGACAGCATGCAGTGAAATTCTGCTTTTTGCTCGGAAAAAATGGAATATAGTCTCTTGCAATGTGTTTAAGGACAATGCAAAACTTTGAGAGGTTTCCCGTTTCAAAAAGGGTGAAACGGCAATTGAGAGCGAACCTCGTTCTGGTCGTCCTACCACGGCTTGAACACATTAAAATGCTGAAAATTCATGAAATCGCCAAAGGGCATCGGCAGTGGACCATTGAAGAAATAGTGGACCTGTCGGTAGAGTTCAGTTCATTGGTAGTCGGTGACGAACCATGTAATTTTAAGCCGAGGCAGCCAATGAAATGATCCAACTATATCCACCAATGACTGTTAATTAATCCCTACGGCCTTTTTGCTAAGGCGCAGTAAACCATTATCATAAGTCCGTGTTGATTAATTTTTATTTGACAAAGTGTTCCTTTTTAACGATATTTCTTGGACTTGTATGTTTAGGCAATGAAAGCAATCATACGGAATAAAGGCATTACAGTAAAATATTTTTAAATAAAGTAACAATTATTAATATATAATTGTAAAATAATATTTATATATTTTTATAATAAAAACTAATTATTTTAAATTTTTCTTTCGCTAAATAAAGTACCTTAGCAGTGTCTTTGTCAAAGTAATGACTTAGAAAATAATGCATCATTTCATTAATAAGAAACTGGTGTTTTTTTACAGAATTCTTCTGGTGTTGTCTGTGTCATTTGAATATACTTATCAACTTATATTCAAACGGCCATTATGGCGCAACAATACTCAAAATTGATCTTTTTAATTTCGTCTTTCTGCTCGTCGTTTTTTATCTGATAACAGTGGTCCTGTGATAGCGTATCACACTTCCACTCACACACAGGTTAGGGGTTAAAACCCAGGGTAGAGCAAGGTAGATTTTTTCTTTTATCCCTTGAGCGGTTTGATAAATGAGTAACAAGCTTGCTTCGGAATTAAAAATTGCGGATTTCGCGTCAGACTGACAGGAAGATCTGCTAATGCACCTCAGCTCCCAAGGTCACGAAAAATGAGATGGACATAGTAGGACTTGGCCTGCCATGAGCTGTTGCACCACTGAGTTTGGTTTAATTATTCTAAATGTCTTATTACAAATCAGCTAAACATCTAAAGAAATTATTACATTTTCTTTTTCTAAATTTTATCTGTAATAAGTTGTCCAAAAATACACATCAAAATTATCTAAGAAATAAAATTCAAAACAAGGCGAAAGTACCCAAAATAAATTCTAACTTATGTTTTAAAAATTTATACTAGTAAGAATATTTATAGAATGAGTTATCGCAATTGTTAAATAGTTATGAAATGTAGATGAGAATCGAATATTATGGAATAGACGCGGGTAATATGGAATCCCCAGGTTTTGGCTATGTTTGTAGCTGCAAATGAGCGGAAAAACTTTGAGCTACTGAAAAAAGTCTCTCATGATGCATTGCAATGAGAGTTGACCACTTGTTGCCATATCACTCGGTTCAAAACAAGATGTCCTTTGCGATTTGCAAAAACTTTTGTAGGAAAGTTTTCAATCATTTTAACCTACTAGTATACACATGTAACTTGTATAATGTACACTAAAAGAATTGTAGTTTGTGTAATACTATGACCATTTCTTAGCTGACAAATGTATTGTCCTTCAGTTTAAAAGCTTATTTTCCAAGTTGACATGTAAGGTATTACGGAATACTAGGTGTTCCATAATACCAGACGTGCAGCAATTAATCGTTCCATTCTGATGTATCATTTGTAATAGACTTCATGCCATCAACTAAAGAACCAGAAAATAAAAACGCTGAATGTAGCTGTGTAACAGAAAATTCTCCGAAGACCAAAGAGGTAAAGTTTGCATCCAATGATTCAACTGTTTTCTGTGGGCTCACTTTGATTGTACTGCAGCAGAGAAATACTATATTTATGCCTTTTGTAAATAGACTCAAAACAGAAATGACTTCCATGCATTTTTAAAAATATCGCTTTTACGGCAAAAAATAACTCCGTTTTATGAAGTCTTACTTAGTTTTACAGTGGCTTAAACTACCTAGTTCATATTACCAGAATATTCCATAATACCTTCCATTGATCACATTTTTCTTTAAAATAAATTATTTTATAACAACAAAATAAATCCTAACTTTTTTGACAAGTTATAATTACTTCAATCGTTTATAGTATATATCCATGATAATTTTGGAGATTTTTATCAAAAATTAGTAGAATTATTTTAAGAAATATAAATATGATATTCCATAATACCCGATTCTCTTCTATATAAACAGAATATATTCATACAACATCATGAAATACTAAGCAAAAAATAAGGTAACGGCTAATATATATATATATATATATATATTAGTATATAGATATATAGGTATAGACATATTATATATATATATATAATATGTATATATATATATATATATATATATATATATATATATATATAGGTATAGACATATTTTAACAAAGCAAAGAATGCATGGAAAGGAATTTGAAAAGTAGACATATATAAAAGTAGTATAGAATGTAAGTAGACATATAAAAAGTCAGTAGACCAAAATGTGTGGGAAATTATTACGTTTTCTAAAGCTGTCACTAATTTAAGGCAGTGAAATAGGGTTAAGCTTGCATTACAGGATCTAACCTTCCCCTACAGCAGACTATTTTGACATAATAGTGCAAAAAAGGTGAAGAATAAAACTTAGAAAGAAAAAAAGATGAGAGCCTAAGAGACGCACGTTTAAACTGTAGTACTTTTTAAAACAAATAAACTGAAATGAGAATAGCTATTGAAAAATTAAAATTATTTGAACACCAAAATAATTTATTTTCTTCAAAATAAATTATTATGTATTTCAAAATAAATATGATTTCTTTTGACAAGTGATAATTCCTACATTCGTTTTTAGTATATATCCATGATGATCTTGGAGACTTTTATCAAAAACAAGTAAAGTTATTTTAAGAAATGTGCAAATGGTATTCCTTAATACCCGACTCTAATGTATATGTCATTAAAGTTCAGAGAATTATAAACATATAACTCAACTTCTCTTTTTTTCTTAAGTACGTCCGTAAATGGGTTTACATCTGTTCCTAGAAATACTCTCGAAGTATTCAGAAATTATTAAATAATTCATGCAAAATTAAAATAAAAAATACACACACACACCACACACACAACCAAAGAACTTTAACGACGAAAGAATGCCTCTAATAAGGGAAAAATTCCGGAATTCACAAATGTTAAATCCTCTGAATAAATCTTTTGAATGCGTCAAACTGCAACTGTCACGGAATATAGAACATTTTCAAAGCATTGCAAGGAAAAAGAATTTCGTCTTTACTGCTTCAGCGGGAGAATTTCACGCCGAAGAGACGTTTTGTCAGAAATCTACAACGGAAGTAATTATACGAATCTTAACCGTTTTCCTGCCTTTGTTTAAAACAGTTTTAAGTCTTTCTTTTTGAGAAATCTGCATTCCTTGTTGAATCCACGAGTGTCAGAGAAGAATTAATGAATTAAACTGCTACTTCATCTTTTAAATAATTCTTCATTTTTTTATTATTTTGACGCTTGAGGAAAGCTTTGTTCCACTATTTTTTAATAAAAAAACTCCTTAAAAGTAAAAAAAAACATGAATTGTTCTTGATGTTTTTAAAACTTATTGTTTTTACTTCTTTCACATTTGAATGAAGAAAGTTAATGCTGTGTGCAAAAACTCAGTAAGTGTTATATTTCTTTTTCAATGGGAAGTCAATCCTGGATATTTATTATAGATATGAGGAAATATTTTAAAATATATTTCTTTGTTTATAAACATAAAATGAATAAAAGTTTTATTGATTACAATGAAAATCGCTTAACACGAATCTGAGGGGCCTGAAATATTTTTTTGAGTTAGAAGAATTTCGTGTTAAAGGATATGGCAACCCCCCATATATTCGACAAATTTAAGTTTATTTTATTTACATAGAGATATATTTATATATGTATGGTTTCATAAAAATTGATAAACGAAAACATTTACAAGAACTTAATGAAATTTAATACAAAATTCAGTTCGGATAACGTGGAAACAGGGGCTACTTTATTCATTTTCGTCGTCAAAATCTGCATCAGTACCTTTTTAAGTTTGAACAAGCTACAAAATGTCTTTGTCTGCCATAATTGGGGCTGTACACTCATTATTATCATCCGATGCAACGAATTCTTCCTATGATACAGTAAGACAGTCCAATAATACAAATACTTTCAGTCCTAGAAGGGGTATCTTTTTGAGTTAAGAAAAAAATTTATGAAAATACATAGTAGTTCGTCCGGACCTTTTGTACAATTTTGTCTTAAGAGATTTCGCGTTAAACTCTTATTTCGCTGTACTTATTCTTGATGAATTCAACAGCTATTTCGTGTTAGCAGTTGCCTAAGGGTGATGGTCACGAACTCGTGAATGGAGTGTCATGAGTTCAAGATCCAGTGCACAGAAGATTCACCACTGAGTCTTTTTTTAAGTGGCCCGGTCATGGTCCATTGCTCTGAGAAATTCACTTATTTAAGAACATTGTATTAAAAGTTGGTTGGGAAATTCTTTGTCAAGAAATCAAATATATCAATTTTGCAGTTGGTGTCGTATGACAATATTCTTTTTCTATTTGGAGCGGTTACGGTCAGGGATAACAGAAAAAAGTGGAGTAGCGACAATTTTATGGGTGGAACTGATTTTTAACTATCTTTCGCATCTTGCAAGCGAGAAATGTTCGAAAAAATATATCATCTCAAGACGAGTGGGAGGTTGACTATTTTGTTGTGAAAAACAAACATGGATTAGTGATTGTTTGATTTGTCACAAAAGAGCTGTATTTAAAAAACACCAATAAACAGGAATCATTCAATGACACTTTTCCTCGAAGATTCTTTAAGGCTTTCTCTTGAATAATCTTTCGCATCTTTTTGTCAGTGGTTATATCACAGCGGTAACAAAGACATCCTATGAAGTTTGTTATATTATTGGTGTTGGCGCATGTGCGCCAACGTTATGCGCACAAATCATCTCTTGCCGCGCTGTGCTGGCAGATGAGAACTTTCTGTGGAACGAGCTAGACGAGAAATTTTCTATTTTGTTGAGCATTAATATACACTGGCCTCAAACAATTTGCAAATGACAGAAACAAAAAATTTGGGAGGATATGTGCATTAAATAGTTTTTTATTTAGAAATTTGATTGTTTGATTTTTGTCTGCGGAAAAGTCCATTCTTGGAGAAAACAGCACATCAACAGTGTTATGTGGTAAAATGGCATGTACAAAAATTTAATAAAATCCACCCAATAAATTGACGGCATCGATCCCATGCATTCGGAATGACACTTTTCCTCCGAAGATCTCTTCCAAGATAGCCCCAAAGTGCTAAATCGAGCTTTCTCTTGAATAATCTTTGCATTATCATCCATCAGAATGAAGTCGTTACCAATAGGTCTTTATGGGATCTTTATATCTAAGACCACGGCGGTATGCAGGTCAAAGACAGATTCCACCACTTCTATAATGAAGTGCGCTGTTGAATGTTCCATTGTAAATTATTGGTGTTGAACAGCGCATGTGCGTCCAAGAAACATGTGCCCAGCAGCGGTTCCTTCGCTGTCGTCCGTTGAGGGGAACGCACAACTGGTCTTCTTGCATACAAATGAAGACGATTTCGCAATATTCTTCTTCCTTGCAACGAGCTGCGGCTCGTGCTGGCAGGTGTTGATGAGTCTTCTGACACAGAATCTTCGGATTGTATTGAAGTCGCTGAACAACACTAGACATTGAGACGTCTAGCATTTTCTCTTTCCAATGCCCACCACCTTAACGAATTGTAAACGACGTCTCTGAGCATTAATATTGTCACCGAAACTCTGAAAAATACAAAAGTACGAAAGCTTGATAGTTGCATATTTTTCTCTCACTCATAAATATACGTAAAATCGTTTTTGCATTAATGTTTTTAAAGTTCGTTATTATCATTTGCTGCATTTTATTGTTACCATTTTTATGGTGAGCTTCGAAAAATATGTTGTACATTAACTTTTGAGGCCAGTGGTTGAATAAAAAATTGTGGTTGAATAAAAAATTAAAATTGAAATAAGCGTAGGTGGTCCGTCAATGAAACAAAAACAAACTAAAATTAAACAGTCGGTAATCACATGAAACCGTTTATTGATGCAGAAATTGTGAATGAGTGTTTCTTAAATTCTTCTAATTTAGTGTTAGTCCCAAAAATTATAAAAAAAATAATAATTAAAGAAAGCAAAACAGGATTTATATTATTTTGATCAATTTTCCATATTTTATATCTCCAATGTTATCTTGGTCTTAAAGCATTTCTCCCCCTCCCCCATTTACCCTAATATTGCACCCCGCATGAAATAACCAACATATGTATGCGGCCCAGCAGAAAAAGAGGTTGAGTACCCCTAACCTTGAGATTTTTCTCTCTTAAATTTCTAGAAACATCACAAAGTCAATTACTATATAAAATCTATTTATTCCACCCATCCGGTATAGTGGTTAGTGACGCTGACTGTTGGGCCTGGGCTTGAATCTCGGTAAAGGCATGGATGTTTGTGTTTGCTTTCGTGGTCTGGGAGTACTCTAAATAGCCTTCGAACCGCAACTCCTCTCGTGAGGTTGATGGAAGGGAAAGAGAGGTGGGAGGCTCCTGGCCACCCCATGGGTGTTCGCCCTCAAAACAGGGATGGAATCGAGCCAAATAGCAATGTCACCTGTACAGTGCTGGAAGTGATGGCTAAGAACAGCCGTATATGTACCCCTTAGCCACGATGAATTTTGAAGGACCTTGATCTGGTGTTATTGTTGATCAGTGGCATGATTTATCGGTAAGAATAAAATGAAGGGTCAAATGGACTTGATGTGAAAAAAAATTGCCATAGTTGTTTTCAGTATTTTAAAATTGAAATATTTAAATAAAAGAAATTGATAACCTCTTATTGTGAAATTTGAAATCTTATACTTAAATTCTCTCTATATCTTTATCTCTCTCTATCCTTATCTCTCTCTCTCTGTTTTTCAATTCCAACTATTAGAGTTCACACTCGCTCTCCATATATTTATTTATTTATCTTGGTGGAATTTTCAATCGTTAATAAAATACATTTTAAAGCGCTCGATTGAGCTGAAACTTTATATACATGATTATTTTGGATGGCAATACAGTTATTTAAGGTATCCGACTACGTTCAGAACCGTGATTTTCAAAAGCACATAAATGGATAATTTTCATGATATTTAGTGTCACTTAGATTAGAATATATGTATAAAATTGTTTTAAGGACATTTTGACAAAAAAATTATTTAAATATAATATTTTGGCAAAAAAGTAACTTAGAATAATCTTTTTTCCAAATCTCCTTTTGTGAAAAATGCTTCTATTAGAATAATATTTTGCCTGTATATAACTCAGACCTCTATTCAGAGGCTCAACTAGAATTTTTGAAATATATAACTTAGAAGAGTGAGTTTATTCATATTTTACGACAACAGAGGGGAGTAAATTTAAGAAAAAAACGTGAATAATTATTTCAATTGGTGGTAACTGAAAATAATGTGATTTTTTCAAAAATTCTAGTTGAGCCTCTGTAGAGAGGTCTGAGCTATATACAGGCAAAATATTATTATAATAGAACCATTTTTCACAAAATGAGAACATTTGAAAATAAGATTATTCTAAGTTAATTTTTTGTCAAAATATTATATTTAAATAAATTTTTTTTTTGTTAAAATGTCCTTAAACCAAACTTATGCATAATCTAAGTGACACTAAATATCATGAAACTTATCCACTTATGCGCTTTTGCAAATTTACGGTTCCAAACGTAGTTGGATACCTTAAGGCATTTTTAACTTGTACCGTGACATTTGGAGACGGAATCAATTAATTTTACTGTGGCAGTCGTTAAATGGATTGATCAGGAAATATTATGCAATTGTAAAATCACATTTATTGTCAATCTCTAACACAAATGGATGACACGAACAACAAACATTTGCATAAGCAATACAAATGAGGAAAATGTTCATTGTCGTTCCGAGATCTTGTCTACTTTTTTTTGTCATGATCAATCAGTAACTATTAAAATCCTATGATTCCCAGTACAGTCTCTTCCAACTGGTTCGCGTACGTGGGTGATCCAAGATTGCCTCATCTTGATTTTAAAACGTTAACTTTTAATTTTTTTGAGAGATAAAGCTGTAATTAGTTCCCGTTAGTTGAATAAAACAAAAATTAACTGCCACGCAATGTTTGGGAGGATTTAAGACCATTAGGATATACAATTCCTCGAGTGTGTGTAAAGGAATTTTTACACAGACACGCACACACCAGACAAATGACTTACTCATCATAAGATCCTCCAAACTATTTTTATAGACTTGAAATATGGCAAGCGTGTTCATTTTGTTGAGCGGAGATCCGCTATGAATGGATTTTGCGGAAATCGACCAAAGGGGAATTGTAGAGACTATACAAAGTTACCGTTTTTGAGCACTTAGATCTTGCAGACATGAAATTTGGCAGTCATGCTTCTTTTGTTGAGTAGATTTTCCAAAAATGGGAATTTTGCTGAAATTGATACCGAGGAAAGGGGTTTTACGGAGGCGCAAAAGGTAAATGTATTTTCATTTCAGAAATTCAAGTCTTTTGCTTTTTAAATGTTTTTGAATACAATCGAAATTTTAATTTGAGGATTTAGATTTAAAAACTTGAAAGTAAAAAATAGTCTTACAACATCAAAAAAGAAACAGGCGAATAACGGCTAGTATACATGTATTCAACAATTAAATTTTTTTTCCCTTTGAATACAAAGGGAAAAATCCGCGTTTCCGCGTTTATATTAAAAAGTTGATGTAAAGTAGTTTGAAAGTCATACGCTTTAGAGAAAATTAAGGTTAAAAATGTTCTGCAAAATATAATATTATATGTTTAATTTTAATACATCTATTAATTTCTTCAGTAAGCTTATTGAAATATGTACTCTAAAAAAACCTTGTTCTAATTGATAAATGTTTATCAAATGTAAATTTCTGTCTTACAGTTTCAGTAATAAAAAATCAAGTAATTAATATAAAATCAACAAAGAAAAATATTAATTTGATGTTACCTTAAAACTGCAAAAATAACTATCGATCGACATTAAAAGATGATACAAGAAAAAAAAAACGAAAATTTTCTTATGGTAATATTTTAAAAATTCTGCCTTTGGTAAAGTAAACAGTGTCAAATATCGACCCAATTAACGTAATGACTTCAAAAATTAAAAAGCTAATATTTCATTCGAAAAAAAATATCTTTTGATATAAAGTAGATTAAAGCGATTTAATTAAAAAGTACATGGGAAAATATTTTTCAAATTAATCTGGTAAAAACACTTTTTAAATTTCTGTAAAAATGTTTTTCAAATTATAATGCGGAATAGATGGCTTAGTTTGTAAAAATAAAAGTATCAGCTAACTTTGTGAAATAATTATATGTAAGTGTGATCAAATGATAATTATGAAAGTTACTGAAATAAATAAAAAGCCGTTTCTATTAAATCAGAATTTTTTAAAAAGTTAACACTATGTAAAGCTGGATTATTAGTGTTCGGGATATATATATACATTAGAACCTCCGTATAAATAACCTCTATATTCCGAATTTTTCTATATAGCGAACTTTTTCCTGGATCCAAGAATATTTCACGATTTTCTTCGTAAAATAACCTCGAACCTATAGCCAAATTCATTTTCTATGTAACGAACTTTTTCTTTTGTGATTCTATTTTTTTCTCCCTATTTTTGAAGTATTTTTGGACATTTCGAGTTGTTCTCTCTTTTAACACATTTTTGGTGGCCATAAATCTTGAGCTGGTTTTATTAGATTACTAACTCGCCGCTGAGAGCAATAGAATTCTTGGCAATTCGTCCTAAAGATTCAACCTTTACCCCCATTGTCCAGTTCACTGGAAACATCTTCGATATCCCCTTTCACCCTCAGTGGAGTCTAGTCTCCGTTCATTTGTAGTATTGATCAGTCGTACTGGTAACTTCGATTCTTGTAGCTCGAAAATGTCAAAACGTAAGTGGTTGAGTATCAAAGAAAAAAAATTAAACCTTCAGGAAGTGGATAAGGGCATCTAGAAATTTTCTTGCAGTTTTTCTTTTTTTTATAGGTTTGTATAAAATAAAAATATATTAATTTACAAAAAGGTATGAATAATTACTTTTTTTTATACACAGTGTTTATGAATTTAAAATATTTATTCTATGTGGTTTATAAAGAAAATTGAAAGATGAAACTCTATATAACGAATGTTTCATATAACGAACTTTTTGGGGGGAATTTAGCGACTTCCTTATATAGAGGTCCGAATGTATATATATATATATATATATATATATATATATATATATATATATATATATAATATATATATATATATAACACGTACGTATATATATAAAAATGATCCAACACGTACGTATACATGAAATGATCCGCAGAGTGATTTATTGAATTTAACTAGTGATTTTAAATGGATGTAATAAATCATAGTGAACCTCTTCGCACATATGAGACTGCAATTCACGTTCATTACAACTATAATATAGGGTGAATTATTTATTCTGTTCAAACTATTACATTTATATGTTTGTTTGTATAGGGTGTTTTTTTAGAGGTATAGAACTTTAAATTGCAATAAAACAACAATGTATTATTCGATTGACATGAATCTTTTTTTATTCGAAAGAGAATCTTGTGGCATTACATTATAAATATGATTTCAGGCATATGACTGCCACGACTGGCTCGGATGTAGTCCAATCTGGACGTCCAATTTTCGATGACTTTTTCCAACATTTGTGGCCGTATATCGGCAATAACACGGCGAATGTTGTCTTCCAAATGGTCAAGCGTTTGTGGCTTATCCGCATAGACCAATGACTTTACATAGCCTCACAGACAATAGTCTAGCGGTGTTAAATCACAAGATCTTGGAGGCCAATTCACAGGTCCAAAACGTGAAATTAGTCGGTCACCAAACGTGTCTTTCAATAAATCGATTGTGGCACGAGCTGTGTGACATGTTGCGCCGTCTTGTTGGAACCATAGCTCCTGGACATCATGATTGTTCAATTCAGGAATGAAAAAGTTAGTAATCATGGCTCTATACCGATCACCATTGACCGTAACGTTGTGGCCTTCATCGTTTTTGAAGAAAGGATTCCACCAGCCCATAAAGCGCACCAAACAGTCAGTTTTTCTGGATATAACGGTGTTTCGTCATACACTTGTGGATTAGCTTCACTCTCAAATGCGGCAGTTTTGTTTGTTGACGTAGCCATTCAACCAGAAATGCGCTTCATCGCTAAACAAAATTTGCTTATGAAAATCGGGAACAACGGCAATCTCGTTTTGGGCCCATTCGACGAATCTACGCCTTGCTTGATCATATTTAAAAATGTAATGCCACAAGATTATCTTTCGAATAAAAAAAATTCATGTCAATCGAATAGTACATCGTTGTTTTATTGCAATTTAAAGTTCTATACCTCTAAAAAAACACCCTATATATATTGTAAGCATTGTTATGAATTTTTTTAAAAGACCGTTAGCTTCATTGAATCGCAACATGTGCCAAGTGTTCTTTAATGTTTCTCCTGTTACGCAGGTCTATTTCTTTAAAAAAATCGTTCTGCTGTCTTATAGATTTTGTATCAGAAGGTTTTTACACGCTGCATTATCATGTGACACGGACGCTGTTGATTCTTTGCATCATGAAAACCCCCCGACTTCGGCTGGGGTCGAACTCGCAACCTTAGCCTTACAAGGCCAGGGACAAACCACCAACACCACCCAGTCAGCTACTCCTAAACGTAAGTTTTATATAAAGTTAGTATGGATTAAGGTCTGAGATCTCTAGTTGTGACGAATCTGTACGGAACCTTTCCACTAATCTTCTTAGGCGTCTTTTTGGGGAATATAAATTCGCGTATATTTCCAATCAACTCCAAGAAGATAAACGGGATATGCAAAGTAGATAAGGTATTTAAGTCGAGCGTTGTAAGCTAGCAATCTTGATGATGAGGAAGGCTATTGAGCCAGCAACAGTAACCTAAATCTTAGAGGATTTCAGGGTATTAAGATAGTGAAGATGTCGTGCTGATATTCTACTGAAGAACGAGAAAATTTATATAACAAGTGGTAAATATAATTTATGTACGCTTAAAATAAGCGTTAGTTTAGTCAAATTAGTTAAAGTTAATGAAAGTTAATAATTCGAGTACGTGTATTTCTCGGACCTCCTATTTCGGTAAACCTTGCTTGATCTTGAGCGTAATTATTGATTAGTTGCATAATTCGTAATTTAATTTAATAATAAAGGTAAATCCCTTTATTTGACTTAACATAAAAGTATTATATGTTATTAGAGTTTTTTTTGAGATTTGAAATAATAAATAATGATTATAATTATACAAAATGGCCCTTGGGGGTTCTTTGCCTCAAATTAATCTTGGTGTCCAGGGTGAGATCCAGGGGGGTCTCCACATAGTTATTTATTTAAAAAAATACCTAAGTTAATATTTTAAAAATTTTAAACTGTTTTTTTTTCAGGTACAGCTAGTGCCAAACTAACTATGCCACCCAGGAGGTGCATTGAAAAATTATCGATGGACATTAATGGGTGAATTTGTTTCATGAAAGCAAAGCTCACACTTGGCTCTTAAATAAATTTCGGCCAATAGTAATGTCACCTTATAAATTTCATATGAGTCGCTCAATAGTGATAGGTCATCACGATTTCCGAGCCCAGTATAAAGACCCGCCGTGTAGGGCAGCGATAAGTCAATCTTCGAAGGAAAGTCCTCCCGTTGGTGTGGTGTGGTAGTTAGGAGAGGGGGTGCCAAGGTGTCATCCACGTCACTTGACCATGGTTCAAAATTACGTGGTCCGTACTGAACACGCGCAGTCGCTCACGACAAATACTATAAAAAACGCACGCGCGCACATAAAACCCCTACTAAAATTGACGTATTTAGTTATAAAAAAAAGTTGCATTGTTATATTAAGGTATCCGACTACATTCGGAACCGTGATTTTAAAAAAGCGCATTGATGGATAATTTCCATGATATTTAGTGTCACTCAGATTAGAATAAATTGTTTTAAGGACATTTAGACAAAAACAACGCATTTAAATACAATATTTTGGCAAAAATTTAACTTAGAATAATCTTTTTTCCGAACGTTTTCCTTCGGTGAAAAATGGTTCTATTATAATAATATTTTGCCTGTACATAGCTCAAACCTTTCAACACACTTTATTTTCAGAGTTACCACCAATTGAAATAATTATTGGCGTTTTTTTCTTAAAATTGCTCCCCTCTGTTGTCGTAAAATATGAATAAACCCACTTCTAAGTTATAGATTTCAAAAATTCTAGTTGAGCTTCTGTAGAGAGGTTTGAGCTAAATACAGGCAAAATATTATTATAATAGAAGCATTTTTCACAAAAGGAGAACATTTGGAAGAAAGATTATTCTAAGTTAATTTTTTGCCAAAATATTGTATTTAAATACGTTTTTTTTTGTCTAAATGTCCTTAAAACAGTTTTATGCATGTATTCTAATCTAAGTGACACCAAATATCATGAAAATTATCCATTTATGCGCTTTGCAAAATCACGGTTCCGAACGTAGTCGGATACCTTAAACGGTTATTTTGTAACGACAATACTTTGGGTTCTCCTTATAGAGGAAATTCTTATTTCTAATTTTAGAGACAGACCGAGTTAATTCTATAGTTCTATTTTGGATGCGTCGATAAGAAAAAAAAATATAAGTTTCATATATTTTTTTACTTAAAATAAGTTTCTTATATACACAGATTTTTTCCTCATTTTAATTTAAGGTTTTTGACCCTTGGTTAAAAGTTGACACTAACAAAGTAATTATAATACGAAAAATCCTTCTCGTCAAAAATCATTCTTTTACGACTTTGATGCAGCGCTTCTCAAGCTGTGGGATTCGCTCACTTGTTGGAAGTGTTCTAACTCTACGAAGGGGGAGGGGTGAGTATATTTAAATGTCGAAAACAAAAGATAATTAAAAAAATTATTAATTAATTTAAAGTAAACAAACAAAATACATTCTGACAAGAAATAAATACACATTTACACTAATATAATACACTTATAAATGTATCAGTGCTGCACAAGGTCTTTTATAATTAAATTAACAATACTAACTTAAGAACTATTTTAATAATTACCTTTGACCACATGGGCTTGTCATATATAAAATTATGTACGAAAATTAACAATTATCTTGATAATTTGCACGGTTTATAATTAATTCCTAACTCTCTATTAAAAGATACTGGATTCGCCCCCCCCCCAATGCCACCGCTTTTCACGTAGGCGTTCGTATGTGTTGTATGGGGGGGGAGAAAAGGAATAAATAAGCAAATCCTTTTAAATAAGTTATTCCTTCGCAAACACTGTCATGGTCTTTTTATTGTATTCTAAAGTCTTCGGAATAATTTTATGAATAGCAGTGCACAGAAAAGATCTTACTTCGGAAAGACGCATATATACGTCCTGAGCAATTAACGCTTTGGCTGAGCGAAACGATAATATACGTCGGCGGCATTTAAAAGGTTAAGATCGCATTATAATTTTAGAGCCAAAGTATATAATATTAGTGAATTCAATAGATTGTTATTGTATGGAGGAGGGATGCGAGATATATAAATTGATTGAATACTGGGTCGCAAATTTTGAAAGTTTGAAGAGTACTGCCGTGATATAAAAATTATTTCCACCCCCAAAAACATCACGTATAATTTAGAACGCGCTGAAAATATGTGTTTGAATTTCAAATAACACCGTAACACTACACTATACAGGATAAAAGAAAACAGAAAAACAATACATTAGAAATTTACAAGCTCGAAAAACTAAATCATCTCTCCTCCCCTGTACGATTTCTTTTTTTCCCCCAGAGGAAACATACGACCCGAAATATATTCCATCTCTGAAAAAAAAGTGCTCTTTTGTTTGGTGTATTTCCTCAGATAAAAGGCAGTGTCTTATTCCATTGGTACTGAGCAAACAAAGCAAAAGAGGGCGCACCATTCCCCTAAATCCTCTCCTGTTGCCACATAACTGAAACCAATCACGATGAAAAACAATTTGTTTCCACTGAGCTGTGCGACTGATCACGAAAAGCTAACAAGCCAATGGCATCGAAGCAAACGATATCGGGAACAAGCCCAGATTCCACCATAAGGACAGCTAACTGAATGTGATAACTTAATCAGAAAGCTGTGTTGATCTTTCTCTGGGGGGTTTATGCACTACAGAAAAGGAGATTTTGTTGAGCTAGCAAATAATAATGGTGGAATGATTTAGCAGACGATTGAATCTCGAATGATATTTTTCTGAAGTACTTCTTATGCTGATTAAATGTTCTTTTAAAATGATATTTAAACGAGATCTAAAAATTTTTTTGTGGCTGTAGTAGCCTCGTGGTCATGGTCATAGATTCGTGGCTGGCTTATGATAAGATAGAGTTGAGTGCCACTGAAGCCCACCGTGTAAAGGGTCTGATGCGCGTTGGACCGTGGTGTGGACGTTTGGAGAGGGGGTACTAGATGAGGTATCGCTTTCATCACATGACCATGATTCAAAATTACGAGATCCCATACTAATAGTCCTTGTAGCTTCACAGTGCTACATTAATAAACACTCAGTCAAAATGTAAAGAGGATAGCTTTTTGTTTATTGTTTGAACATACAACTTCTGACAATAAAGTGCGGTGAATAGCCCCGTAATATAACGTACATGAAATATTAACGAAAGTTACCTTACTGTGTGACGGATCTATTAGAGCACCTTCCTCTGACCCTCTTGGGAAATCTTTGGGCTATCAGTACGCGTTATTCACAACCAACCCTTTTGAAGAAGAAATCGTGATATGTAAATTAAGTTTACTATATATAGTCGAGATTTTCTAGCTAGAGGATAATAGGAGTGGATGTAAACCAGAAGTCAGGTGAGATTGTTACTGACAGGTTATCATTATTGAATTATTGTGATTATCTTACCATTTTAGGGGAAAGATTTAAAAGTGACGATATTGATCACTGTGGTTAAATTAATATTAGATTGAATCGGATAACAGATTAAATACTTTCCGATATAATGTAAGGATCGAGTTTGATAGTCTCCTATTCATTCGTGTTTTTCGTCATTGTTCCACTTTCGCAGTTAGCACCGAGACATTATCTTTCTGTTATTAATTGAATTTGTGTAGTTATTTTGTGTGATCAATAAATAGATTGATTGGATCATGACTAGTGTTTCCTCCCTACCTCCTGCATATCTAGGTGGCCAAGAGACAGGCGAGGACCTCTCACAACTGTCCTTCGAAATAGTCACCTCCCATAACTATGCACCACTGAGATCTGCTATACATGTCCTTGAAACTTGGCAAGACGTCTTTTTTTAGAGGGAGTTCAAAAGCCTCGTCACGTTTCGTTGAATGTTAGGAATATAGTCAATAATAATATCGTCAATATCGATAACACTTTTTTCTCATCTTTAAATTCTGGGTAACGATTTGTTGAATGGATTTACGGTTAATCTGCAGTTCATCAGCTGTCATGCGCACAGTTAATTGAAGATCTATAGTGAATAGTTTCCTCACTTTCTCAATGTTTACGTTACTGATGGATGTCGCCAGTCTTCCACTACGGGGGTTATTAGAAACACTTTACCTAGGTTTCGAAAACTGGAGAGCCACTCGTACACACACTTCATGGACAGTGCTTGATCTCCTTAAATACTTATCAGCATCGCATAATTTCTTTTAGGTGTCTTGCCAAGCTTAAAACAAAACTTTACTTTGATCTATTGTTCGTTCATTTTGCTGTTCTTGAAAGAACCATCGTACAATACAAACAATTCATAAAAAAAGTCTTACATGGAACACAAATTAGTCTCAACGGTAGAAGCAGATGGTCAACACCTGCCACTACACATGTGCAGCATTTTGTTTCGCCAGTGTTGCCAGATCGGCCGTTCTGACTTCATTCACAAACTTTATTGTCAGAGGTTGTAAAAGCTTCATTACAGCAAACTTCATATCAAAATTTATCAGCCGCTTTTTAATAACTGAATGGTCGTGGTAACCTAGTGGTCAAGATCGGACTCGTTGGCGGCGTGTCTTGAGTACGAACACTATTGCTACTGAAGACCTGCCGTGTACTTAGGCTGATGTCTGTTAAATCTGACGATGCTCAAAATCCTTCTGTTGGCATGGTGTAGAAAATCGGAGAATTGGTATCAGCTCAGGTATCGTCATCATCCCTTGACTATGGTTCAAAATTACGAGTTCCGTCGCTAATAACCTTCATGTTTCCTTATAGTCCGACGTTAACAAACGCACTTTATAATAGAATTATTGCATGGGGAATGTAAATAATTTCATAATTGTTTTCTAATCGTCTGCACTGATAAAATAAAAATAGAGATATTGTCTGCAAATCACAATAATCATACCTTGGTAAATCATTTTTTAAACTCTTAACTCCTTTTGATGTTGATTTTTTAAGAATGAAAATTGGCAAGCTCCGGTAATAATTTTTATTAGGTTAGGGTGATACGCAAGGAGCTCTCTTAGTTTTTAAACGAATCATTTGATGAAAAATAAACGAATTCATTTTAACTGACAGAATTAAAATTATTTTGCATTTCAAGTATTCGAATATAAGTATGCGAAATATTTACTTCCAAATCAAACAGCAAATGAATATTACTTAAATGTTTTTATTGCAAACGCGTCAAATATTGTAATTTAATAACGTGAAAAAATAGTATTGTCACAGTGCTTTTAATTAAATAAATGCACCGATACGTATCAAAATTAACTTATTTTATTAACAGTTTCCCAAGATATTTTCTTTTGTATTTGATAATTAAGTTTTCTCTCTATAAAGGGCGTAAAAGTGCAAAGAAACATTTATTTTTAAGAAATTCATCAGCATTGAAAGAGTTCATTACTCCTTTATATATTTTGTATACCTTTATACTATCGTTGCGTATTATAGAGCATGTTATTAAGCTTTAAGTATCGTTTTTAACTAATTCAAAAATTTAAACACGCTTTATAATACCGTTTGTCATCTCAGATTTCTTGTACCAAAAACATTTTTACTAATATTAAAAGTTAAAAGTTCTATAAAAACAATTACGGTATTCATTCGAATCTAAGTCGCGCTTTTTCCCAGTATTAATACTACTGAAAATCGGGTGCGGCTTAACTTAGAATCGAAGGCTTAGAAACTCGTTGAATGGGGAAAATTGAATATGATATTGACAGTTTGAACAGCTAGCTATAGATACAGTAATACGTCGACTTATGCGAACCCAGAGTTTCGTGATTTTCAAATCTCGTTGATTCGTCTTTTGTTTGAGCACTACACAACTCGATTACCCTCTCCCCGTTTCCTGAAATTTGTCCCATGATTGAGGTAGTAGTCGATCTTCAAAGGCAGGTAAATTTATAAGTGGATAGTGATGTTCAAAAACTGCTGGATTCCCAAAATTGGGAGCTGACAATTGATGAGTTCACAGAAATAAATGAGCAAGAAATTGAAGAATTTGAGTTTTTAGGGTCAGTTCAATCAGAAAGTGGATTGATGGTTGAAAATTTGACCGTAGGCTTCAGTTTCATTGGAAAAGGATTACATATTTTTGAAAACATAAGCCTCAACGAAGAGCGTATTTTTAAACTAAACAAGGAACAAAAATAAAAGAAATATATTAGGCTGGGGTAAAAGAAATCCATTGTTTTTGCACGAAATTCAAGACTTAATTTAACATGGTTTGGATTGTCTGATTTAGGTCAAATATGCAATATTTTGTTGTGTAATTTGTTGCCATTTTAAAACTACCTTCATAATGTCTCTCTCATAGAAGTCTTTGCCCTTGTTGGCGAAAAACTCTAGTAATCGATTTTCAAAATCTTCTCTTGATCCCAATTTCTTATCACTAAGGAAGTTTTGAAATGCTAGAAAAAGGTGGTAATCACTTGGTGCCAGGTCAGGACTACATGGTGGATGCATTAAAACTTCTAAACCAAGTTCCCAGAGGTTCTGGCGAGTCACTACAGACGTGTGTGGACTGGCGTTGTCCTGATGGAACACAGCACCTCTTCTGTTGGCCAAATCTGGCATTTTCTGTTCAATTGCTAGCTTCAAACGATCCAGTTGTTGACAGTAGAGATCTGAATTTAGTGTTTGGCTATGCGGAAGCAACTCATAATAAAGGATTCATTTTCAGTCCCACCAAATACACAGTAGAACTTTCCTAACCATTAGTCCTGGTTTGGCCACCATTTGAGCTGCTTCACCGTGCTTTGACCACGATCGTTTTCGCACAATATTGTCCTATGTGACCCATTTTCATCCCAGTCACCATCCGTTTAAGAAAGGGGTCAATTTCATTCCGTTTCGACAAGGCTTCGCAGTTGGAAACTCGATCCGTCATGTTTTTTGTTGTTGTTGATTGGTGTGGCACCTAAACATCGAGCTTCTTTTAATCAAACCTTGCACAAATTATTTAAAACTGTTTTATGGTCGATTTTTAGCTCCTGGGGGATACTATGACTGCTAACATGCCGGTCAACTTCGATTATTTCTGTGATTTTATCGACATTTCCGGTGACAGGCCTGCCCGTGGGAGGCGCATGTTTAACTTTAAAAATACCTGAACGGAATCAACGAAACCAAAACTGCACGTAATTAGCTGTTACAGTATCGGCACCATAAACATCATTCACAATTTCAGTCGCCTGGCTTGCATTTTCGCCTTTATCAAAGAAAAACCGTAAAATGTACCAAATTTTCTTTGTTGATTTCTATTTTTAACACCCTATGACTCATAACTGAGTGGATCAAACAAACACAGCAAAATAATTCTTAGGGTGAATTGTCATCTTGACAACGAGCATAAATTTGAAACTATTTGGTCGATACTTCACGAGATATCGACACTATAGCCATCTACCGAAAAAATAATGGATTTCTTTTTCCCCAACCTAATATCAGCATACTACGAGGAAATGTTGCGGAAGAAAAAGATTTTTTAGCCAGCAAAATACTTTGTTGAATTTTACGAAAGTTATCAAAATAACTTCGGTTTGCGATTTTATATTTGTGTTATCTAAGATTTTATTAAGCTTTTTATTCTAAATTACCACCATCGATTGTTAGCCGCACCCCCAAGTCTCTACACGTTTTGAAGAAAAAATAAAAAATTGTGTAAGAGGTTCATCAATATTTGATATTTAAGAATTCAAAAAAATTAATGAGAAATAATGTGATTGTTAATAATTTATTTATTTTACCAGTTTTAAAATCTTTCAAATGCATACATGAACTTATAAATACTCTAACCGTCAGTACCATGTTTCGAAAATAATTCGTCATTCGCATTGTCACTTTTCACTTTGCAATGTTTGCCGGCGTCGCCATTTTCCCCCATGGTGTCGTTTTCCCTGCCATCCAACGGATTTGTTGTGGCTCATTTTCTTAAAAGATTGTGTAAAAGAAAAATGTAAAGAATGATTAGAGACTGTTGAACATTTTCAAGCCAAAATTATATAATTTCGATTACGCCATCGACGTAAATTTGTTTCATTTGTGTCAAATTTTCAATGACCGCTGATCTGTTTCCGCATATGCATAAAATTGCCTCCCTTTTTGTACTTGCGTCATAGTGAACTCGTTTGGATGCTGTTATCGAAATCTTTGATGTTTAAGTGATCAAAAGAAAACGTACACACAAAATTTCTTATATACGAGCAGGCAATGAATTTAGAATAGTTTGAATACTGGAAATAAAATGCGGAATGAGATAACTCATAGTTTCAAGTGGCCAGAATGGATGGTTAAATTTTTCCTTTTGAAAAGTGTGGAAACTCAATTTCTCCCAACGAACCTTCGATTCTGAGCCGTACTTATTTTCAGTACCATTAACACTGGAAAAATAGTGCTACTTAGATGCGAGTAAATACGGTATCATTTTCTTCCGAGTCTGATCCTCAGCTAAAAACAAGTAATTTATAAAAAAATTAAGTCAATTCGTACCTAGATCAACAAAGAAAAATTTTATTTTAGCTACTTTTTATTAAATAGTTACAACTAATATAAATATGTATATTTATATGATAGAATCACATCATTAAGTGGTAATTCCTTTCTATTATGTATCATTAAAGTATCGTATTATCATTTAAAACAATCGTGTATATAAAATTTCAGTTCAACTGAATGCTTTAAAACATGAGAAAAGAAAAATCTTTCAAAGTTTTGATCCAAGTCGCTAAAAATGAAACCAACGTAGCTGTATCTGTAATTCTTTAAATAATTAATTTCAGTCAATTAATTTTAATTAATTATAATTAAAGTTGTCTTTTTTTTACCTAAAACAATAGTGTATAGAATACTTCAGCTCAAATGAGCGCTTTAAAATGTGAGAAAAAAAACCTTTCCATGTTTTGACACAAGTCGCTAAGCCAACAAAAATGATGCCAACGTGTCTGTATTTGTAATTCTTTGAATAATCAGTTTTAATCAATTTTTATTAATTATAATTGAATTACTGTATTGTCATCCAAAATAATCATGTACGTAAAATTTCAGCTCAATTGAGCACTTTTAAAATGTATTTTATTAGCGATTGAAAATTCCACCACAAGATAAATAAATAAATAAATATATAAGAGAATGTGAGCTAATAGTAGAAATTGAAGTATTTATAAGCGAAACTATATCCCGACTTGCGCAGTTATGACTCAGTCCCTCCTATTGCGTAAGTTCAAAATATTACTGTATTTAAAAGTTTTAAATACTGGATAAAATTAATTATCTTATTAGTTTTTTTAAAAATTTTCTTTAGAATTTCTTAAGCATCGGATATTAATAATCCATTTTATATTACTATTTATTATTATTTTTTTGATAAATATGTGTTGAGAATTTGGGATGCAACTTAGAATCGATGGCGGCTTATATTCGAATAAATACGGCATGTGTACGAACTGATTTTTCAATTCCTACTTTTAATTCCCACCTCCCTATATTTATTGATTTATATATATATATATATATCTTGTTCAAATTTTTAATCGTTAATAAAATACTTTTTATTCATTCACTCAAGTTCAAATACATTTTTTTTAAACTTGTAGTGATGACACTTGGTATTAATACAGTTTTTTCAAATATTCATTAAATATATTTAATTAATTAATAAATAGTAGCAAACAAAAATAATAGTTCAACACCACATATAAAAATGAAAACCACTTGTTGTATCCCTTTAGCACATTGGATAGCGCGATGGACTTCTAATTCAAAGGTCGTGAGTTCGAATCCCACTTGGGATGGCCAAATTTCTGATAATGAGATTTCTATTTTCCGTAGTATTTTAATGAATGATTAAATTTAATTATTGTATAAATAGAAACAAACAAACACAAAAACAGACCAACACCCTATGCAGAAAGAAAAATTGCTTTCTATTTTGTCACTTTATATTGTGATTCTGTCCTATGTATAAACATATTTAAATTAATTGTATTATTTAATAAAAAATAACTAAAATAAAAATTTTCTAAATAGGAATTGACTTTTAAAGAAACTTTCTTTATATTTCTTTTTTTATTGATTGTATCAGGCATTAAACATGGATTATACAAAACGAGTTTCATTAATAGAAAATATAGCGTCTTTTATGGCAGTTAAAATCATTTACATGTTTTTATTGAATACAACATATGATAAAATGGTAATGGGTTCCTGAAAAAAATTAATAGATGAAATAGAATTACTTCAGGTAAGTATTAAACATGAATGAGTTAAGCTAATGATGGTCACATGATATATAAATCACGTGTTTTCCTTTGAATTCAAAACTGACATTAGAATTGTTCATGTTGTTCTATTTGCAAAACTTAGACAGAATTTCATATTTGATAATTGGTTAAGGATGTGTTCAACTATTAAAATTCTTTAAAAAAGTTTTTTTAAACTTAAAATATATAACATAAGTATATTTTTAAGTTGAGTGCATTTTGTATAACTGTGTTCTTTATTATTATTGACAAATATGTACTTTTTAAAAGAAAGTTTCCGAAAAATGCAATTTTTGGCAAAAGCGAAGAACATGAACGAATTACCTTAGAACACGTGATTGCATTTATCGTGTGACTATGACATCACATGAATCTATGAGCTGATTGGCTGAAAACCCGTGATTGTCGTTATCATGCGACTATGACATCACATGAATTTAGCCCATTGTGTAACTGAATTGAATATGTCCTTAAGGTATCCGACTACGTTCAGAACCGTGATTTTAAAAAAGTGCATAAATGGATAATTTTCATGATATTTAGTGTCACTCAGATTAGAATACATGCATAAAATTGTTTTAAGGACATTTTGACAAAAACAATTTATTTAAATATAATATTTTGGCAAAAAATTAACTTAGAATAATCTTTTTTCCAAATGTTCTCCTTTTGTGAAAAATGCTTCTATTACAATAATATTTTGCCTGTATATAGCTCAGACTTCTCTACAGAGGCTCAACTAGAATTTTTGAAAAAATCACATTATTTTCAGAGTAATACCAATTGAAATAATTATTCGGTTTTTTTTTTAAAATTGCTCTCCTCTGTTGTCTTAAAATATGAATAAACCCATTTCTAAGTTATATATTTCAAAAATTGTGGTTGAGCCTCTGAACAGAGGTCTGGGCTATACACAGGTAAAATATTATTCTAATAGAAGCATTTTTCACAAAAGGAGAACATTTTCAAAAAAGATTATTCTAAGTTAATTTTTTGCCAAAATATTATATTTAAATAAATTTTTTTATCAAAATGTCCTTAAAACAATTTATGCATATATTCTAATCTAAATGACACTAAATATCATGAAAATTATCCATTTATTTGCTTTTGAAAATTACGGTTCCGAACGTAGTCGGATACCTTAAGCTTAGTTTCAATTAATTTAGTTTCCTCGTTAATATTTCTTCTAATCTCTCATTTCAAACTATTTAGATCAGAACGTTATGTGAAAAATTATAAGCTTTTCACTTCAATTCGTAATTTATTTGCATTAATTTATGGAAATGAACGTAAGTGATCAAGAAGTAGAATGGTTATTAAATAATACTAAGCGACTTGTTAAATACAGAAATGTACTTCAAAACCAGGGGGTCACTTCACGAAAATCGATGCCAAAATCGATTTTTCAATTTCGATTGAAAAATAAAATTCAACCTTTTTCTCTTTTTGATACAGTTTATATTTTTGTTCTAGCTGAATTAGAAGTATTTTTAATATTTTTTTAAAAAGTTGTTTACGTCTGTCAAATCCCAAAACAGCTGAGTGCCACGCCCCTTTCAAATCAAAACAAAAGACACATGCTACTTTTCAGCCTTGTCAAATAACTTAAATTGATTAAAAGTATTTATTTTGATCGGAAAATCAACTAGGAAAGAAGTGAAATGAATAATTGTAGCTGTTTGCTTACTTCTCGGTAACTCATGTGCTGCTTTTTTTCGTTGAATATAACAAACATTTTTTCAGTTTTCATTAGATATAAATTCACAATATCTGATTAATATGCCTCGGTTTTGCAACAAAACTTTTAAAAGAAGAAAATCTGGGGCAAATTATAAAGATTCTTCAGGTTTTGAGGATTTGAATAAAGGACAAGAACAACCTGCAAGTATGTGTATATTAAGAATTCATCATCAAAATCAAAATTAGGTAAGTTTAATGATGAGTATGTTTCATTTTTAGATTCATCTGAAAACTTTTGTGAAATAATTGACATTCCGCTGTTTTCTAGTGTTTTGAAACAACATGTATTATGTGTAAAATGTAAAAAACAAGGTATTGACATTAAGTTGGGTCGCCAAATTCAGGGTTTGGCTACAGAATTGTTAATATGTTGTGAATTTTGTGGTCTTATTCAACCACTTTGTGAAGGTCTCCTTGGACCTCACTTTGAGAACGAGAATAAATAGGAGTCATGAAAGAACCAGTAGCCATTTTTATAAACAACTTTCTTTATTTGGTTATCTTATCCAAATAGAATCAAAGACTTATTAACAAATATATCTAACTAGTATTATGAGGTTTTAAAGGTAATATCCTTTAAATTAACTTAATGAATTAATGATCCAATTAATTAACAATTAAATAACGATCACGCAGAGATTACCTCGATAAGAGATCCCAGAATTATATTTAATAATGTTCCTATTGAACATTTGACTTTAATCTCACTCTTAAAACTTTAATGAGACTTTAATTATAAATCAATAATTACCAATGGAATCTCAACTCTTCCTGAGGTTTTATCTCCAACAAGAAATCTTCAATTTAACTTCACTATAACTTTCTGCTTCAATCTCTATCTCCTACTACTCTAACTTTACTATTCCGTTTGACTTAAATACTTTATCTAATCTGCATAACAAGGAATCCTGTCCGCTTTTTGGAGTTGATTGGAAATAGGTAGGGAATTAAATTTCCCTAAAAAGGACGACTCAGAAGGTTAGTGATAAAGTTCCGTATAGATTTGTCACAACTTCTCAATACCAAGTTTACTAACACTGTGGTTAATAAAAAAGATACAAAAATGTATGAAGTGAATACTAGACTTGTTTATGCTATGAGGTCAGTTGGAAAAGGAGAAGCAGCTGCGAAAGTATTTTGTGGAGTTATGAATTTGCCACCTCCACCAAAGCGGTTTTCCGAGTCTTTGCATGCATTAAATAATGTGACAGAAAAAGTAGCAAAAGTGTCTATGGCATTAGCTGCTGCCGAAACACTATCATTTAATAATGGTAATCCAAATGTTCCTGTGGCTATAGATGGTACCTGGCAAAAAAGGGCCATACTTCTCTCAATGGTGTTGTTACGGCAGTTAGTGTAGACACTGGGAAAGTTGTTGATGCCGAAATATTATCGAGGAAATGCTCATGTCATTTTAACGGCAACTTACATAGTGATGAGTGTTCGGCAAATTACTTTGGAAATAGTGGGGGAATGGAAGTTGAAGGTGCACACTTCGTATCTTCAATCGCTCAGAGGTACTACACAATTTGAGATATACGCAGTATTTGGGTAATGGGGATTCTAAAGCGTACAAAGCAGTTTTAGAATCTAAACCTTATAAAGATGTCAACATTAAAAATTAGAATGTGTGGGTCATGTTGAGAAAAGGATGGGTACACGACTCAGGGCATTAAAATTAAAATTAAAAGGCAAAAAAGCTCGAGGACAAAAATCTCTAGGAGGCCGTAATAGATTGACTGTGCAGAAATAGACAAATTGCAAAGATACTATGGTTTGGCAATTCGAAACAACTGGGAAATTTGTCAGCCATGAAACAAGCTATTTGGGCTATATTTTTCATAAAATCTCAACAGATTTGAATCCACAACATGGTTTATGCCCCTTGGGAGATGATTCGTGGTGTGGATATAATAGGTCCAACCTAGAAGGTGATACATATAAACATAAACATAATTTACCAATTGCAATTATGCATTGCATAAAAAAGTATTTAGAGATCTTTCAAGCCCTGAACTTCTGTCTAGATGTTTGCACGGTAAGACACAAAATTGTAATGAGAGCTCAGATAGTGTTATATGGTCCATAATTCCAAAAACTGTTTTTGTACAATTGGGAACTTTAAAAACCGGGCTATATGAATCTATATCTATATATAATCAAGGCTTAATTACCAAATTAAAAGTTTTAGATTTATTAAATATTCAGCCTGGATTTTATACATGTCAAGCATTGCAAGAAGCAGATCATGCACGCATAAGGAAAGCGGAAAAGGCAATTTCACGAAGAACCAAAGAAGCTAGAATCAAAAACAGGCAGTTAAAATGTAGACAAGAAGATGATCTTGCAAATGATCCGAGCAATCCAAGTTATGGTTCTAGTATGTATTAATTAAAGGTATGATGTTTTTACTTTAAATTACTATTTCTCAAAAGTGTAAATTTCATCACAAAAAGAACATTTTTGAAAAAAACTACTCATTTAATAGTTTTGAAATTTTGCACATATATTAATATTATGCAAATAAATATTTTAATGAGAGATTTTGTCAAAAAATTATTCAAAAAAAAGTTATGGATTGAAATGTACAAGAATTTCCAGCGTTTTAAAATTTTTTACGTGTTACTCCCCATAAGATTTTTTTAAAAAAAAACTAATCAAAATTTTCAAAAAAGCTCCCATTAAAATAAAGAAAACAGTGCAATAAATGTACAAAAAAAAATTCATGACTGTACAACTGGTCAATTTTTCAAAAATGTTCCTTACACTTGGTCATTTTTAACATTATGGAGATAGGGAAAATGCTGCGTGAAGTGACCCCCTTAACGAACTTTTCAAGCCTACCACATCTAAGGCTCAGTTGGATTTTAATTGCTGCAGTCCACATGATGACCTTGTATTCAGTACAAAACTATTATATTGTTTTATAAAATAAGTACTTATAAAATCTATTTACCTTTCTCAGAGGAAGATTATTAGAAAAGTTCGCGAGTACATGTGTACACAAATACAGTCTGTGAACTTACAGCAAAACTGATCCTAATACATACTATTTTCTGTCCCCGAGATTGAAAAACAAAAAGCGAACGAAAATAAATGTTTAAAGCTCGGGATTATGTGAGCGGTAAACAAGATGAATTGCGACAACAGCTGCGAGGACAGTAGGTGTTAGTGGAGCTCAAGAAATAAAGCTTTCTCCCCAAGCGTTGTACTCTTTGTCCCCTATACCCCTCCTACATTTTGATGGGTGTATTTCCATCTCAAACGCTTGTCAGTTTCGGAGTAGTATTGGCATCTTTGCCAAATGTTTTCTTTTTATGGAAAGGCTTAACATATCGCATTTTCTTAGCTATAATTTAGTGGTAAAATATCGTGCAATGTTGAGGTGCAATATAGAACTTTTTCGAATGCTTTCTCTTGTGTGAATTTATTTGTCTTGTAAAGAATAACCACTGATTGTGCTTTTAAACACACAATAGTGAAAATATACGCACTAAATGATGTTTTGTTTTTGTATTAAAGGTGACTGTTATTACGGTCGAAATCATGATTTTGAAAAAGCATGTAAATGAATATTTTTTTCATATACAGTGTCAGTTGAAACAGAATAGAGTGAAAATCGCTTAACACGAAACTGAAGGGATTGGAATATATTTTCATGTTAAAGGATATTAACCCCCCATATATCAACAAAAATTAAGTTCATTAGAGCTTATTTTATTTACATAGGCATATACATATGTGCATATTTAATCAAAAATCAATGAAAAAAAAACATTCACAAGAACTTAAAATAAATTTAATACAAAACATCTAAAATTTTTTTCAAGAAACCCATTTATTTAGTTTTTGGAAATTAATCTGATATTTCTCTTTGCCTTTTTTTGGAATCCTTTTATCAATAAATATTGTTCGATATCGATCATTTAATTTCAGCTGCTTTATTCATTTCATTTTCATCTTCGGAATCTGCATCAGTGATATTTTTTGAGCTTTGAACAAACTCCAAAATGTCTTTATCTGCCATAATTGAGGCTGTACACACATTATCATCATGAACTGCAATGAATTCTTCCAATAATATAATAGGATAGTCCAATCCGGCTAGTGTTTTCCCTATTTTGTTCAGTCCCAAAAGGTAAATCTTTTCATGTTAAGCGATTTTTATTTCGCGTTAAGAGAAAAATGTATGAAAATACATAGTAGTTTGTCGGGATCGTTGTATTATTTTTTTGTTAACCGATATTTAGTCTGAAACATTTTCGCGTTAAGCAGTTTTCACAGTGTACATATAAAATTGTGTAAGGAATAACATTTTAACGAAATATTATTATTTAATTGCAATGTTTAGGCAAAAAGCGAAGAAAGTATAATATATTTTCAAAACATTCTCCTTTTGTTTCAAAATGCTTCCATTATAATAAAATTTTGGCCATATATAGGTAGAATTTTATAGTAATTTGGCCATACACAGCTAAGACTTCTTTAAGAGCTTGAATCAGGAGTTTTGAAAAATATTTTAGAAGTTACGATCAATTGAAATAATAACCGATGTCTTTTGTACTGATGTATTAAAATACTTATATATATATAAATCCGCTTTTAAACTATATATATATTTTTAAAAAATATATAGTTCAAGCCCTGTATAGAAGTCTTAGATATATATAGACAAAATATTATTATTATAGAAACTTTGTTTTGTAAAAGGAAAATGTTTTAATAAATATTTCATTCTTTATTCATTTTTTGTCAAAAAATTGCATTTAAGCATTTTCATCTTGTAATAATATTCTTGAAATAATTTTATATAAATAATCTAATTTAGCTGACTCTAAATATCAAAAATGTTATCCATTTACATGCTTTTTCAAAATCATGGTTTCGCATGTAGTAAGTCTCTGTAAAATAAAAAAAGAGTGAAAAAAGTTAACGAATGTGAAATTAAAAAAGTAAAGTAATTTTAGTCAGCATTAAACTGAAATTCTTTGCTTAAAATAGGTGATTTTTTAGCTGCTGACACCTTACGCTTATTTTTATTAACAAGTTAGAAATATTTGCTATGTAAAAATAAAATTTTACACTTTGAAAATTATATACCTTAAAAAACCGATGTACTGCACTGTAGGAAGAATATTAGTAGAAATACTCGTAGAATAAACTCGGTTACATTTTTCAAAACGTTCTCTATACGAATTTCTCCCGCTTCACGGTTATCGCCAGCTTACACCTGTAGGCAAACAATTTTAAGCCGCAGTAACTTAAAATGGCTTTAGATGACCCCAGAGGATGAAGGGAAGGTTAATCAATTTGAACACAATCCTACTTTCCTTGGAGAAAATTCGTAGCGGTCCTGTGCCATTTGTAGGAAGCTTAATTTATGATTAAAGGAAACATTAATTTTAATTTCAAAGGAATGTAATTTATTAAGATTTATTAAAACGATACAATATAAAGGATATACTCCAGATATATTGTCTATCATGTTACCTTTTTAGGGAGAAAGCAAATTTCAAATATTTATATAGATAGAAATTTTTCACTGAATGCGAAAGTTATTTATTATTTATTTATTAGTATGTAACACAGAGTTTTTTACTTTTAATTATTTTAATTTTACATATTATTGTTTTATATATTGTTATACATTACTTACTTTTATCCATTAAATGCCCACTTTACTGGGTGTTTCGTGATAATGTGTGACTATGTATGTTTTTTTAAAGTTATTAATAGTATCTAAGTCATGGTATTAAGCTTCCTATTGTACTCAAAGACATTTTTAAAGCCCTCATCTCTTTAAAAAGAACCGATCTAGAATTTCTATAATGGAATATATTTATCTATAACACCTAAACAATTTTCCCTTGATAATCGATTTCCGCGAATCTCGTCCTTAGCGAATTTTTATTCAACAAAAGGAGCATGCTTGCCAAATTCAAATTTGTGGGTGCAATATCTCAAAAACGGGAATTGCTTTAATTTATAACGCAACCCTCTCAACCCTTCTAGGGTGACAATTTCCACAAAATCCTTTCATATCAGATCTCTACTCAAGAAAAAAACATGCTTGTCGAACTTCAAATCCATAGGTCTCATAGTTCAAAAGGGAATTTTTATCTACTCCACCCTTGAATGTCGACTTCCGCAAAACGCAATCATAGAGAATTTCTAATCAACAAAGGATCCATGCTCGTCCAGTGGCGCATTAAAACATTTTTCAAGGAGTGAAGGAGTGCAGGATCGAAAGTCTGCCATTCTCGTATCATACCTCAATACGCCGCCAAGCATATTCTTTAGATTTTGTCGATTTTTGGAACGAAAAACAGTAAAAGGTAAATTATTGAATTAATAATTAGCATTAATTAATAAAATAAAGGGTTAATAATAAATGCTTAGTTAAATTTTAAGTACTATATACATAGGATTATCAGCAATCGAAAAAAAATCAAGGGGGAAAAATCACGGGTCTAGAACCCCTCCTCGTGTACACCTATGTGCTCACCAAATTTCAAGTCTGTACGTTCAATAATTCAAAAAATAGAATTCTTATCTATAATATGCCGGTAACTCCTTCCCCCTACCTTGGGTGTCAAATTCCACAAAACCTTTTTTTAAATGTTGACAAATCAAGAGATGTCTCCCAATGCAGTAATTGTCTTCACTATTGACTGCATCATGGCATTCGGCGACTGCTCACATACACACAAAAAGGTTTCCTTAAGCAAGTGCGTTTCAGAAAAAAATTCTCTAAAAAATATATAAAAAGTTTTACTGGTGAAAATGTGCTCACAGATCCTTCGTAACATCAGCTAAGTTCCCTGTAAAAAAATTTGGAACGATTCAATCAACGGTATGGCTTTGTAAACAAACAAATATACAAACATTCAGGTCTATATACAAGTTTTTATTCCGATGTATAATTCCATTTTTTCTAGCAAGCCAATTTTGATTCCTAGATTTGCTAAAGTAAATATATTAAGGCAAAATTGTGATTTTTGCCAAAAAAATGACAAATATTTTTTATGATTATATTTTATAGGCCATCTTATTAGACATAAAAAATCCAAGTTAACTATATTCCATTCTCTAGACAAATACTACAAGTGTCTTTGTAAAAGTAGATGGCATTACTTTAAGCAAGATGTCATACTTTAAAGTACGGTTTATTCGAAATGTGTTTTTTAATGCTTAAACGGGGTCAGCGGTTGCGGAAAAAGTTTTAAAAATAAATAAGTGAATTTTTGTGTGTATATTCCGTATAATAGTAGAAGTGTTTTAATCTTCAGATTTATCAATTACTGTTTTATTACAATGTTTATAGTCCCTTATGTGAATACGACGACTATTTCTTTTAAGCAATTTTATATAATAACTAAGATAAAGTTCTCTAGTTTTTTCAGGGGAGTTGGAAACCTCTCTCTTTCTCTATATCGACAATGTTAAATTAGCTGTTTTCAATGTACCTTTTCTCAAAATCTGTGTTATACGTGCATGGTTGAAATGTTTCATACAATTAAAGTACACCTTTCTCATTATACTGAGATGAGTTTTTAGCTAATTTTGAATTTTTTAATAATTTATGAAATATTTTATCACACTTTTTGCGAAATTTGACCCATTTTTCACGTAAAAAATTTGTAAAAAATAAATTTTTGAGTTTTTTACAAAAAGCTCATTTCAGTATGTATTAGCCATCATTGCAAATATATCATGAAACATTTACACACCTGTGAACAGAAGTTCCTTCGGAAAAGGAATATCGAACATCAAAATTTACGTTTTGAGATAAATTGATTTTAATGTTTTCTGCGAAGCTTGTAATCGGCTAGGAAATAAAAAAAATAAAAGACTAAATTTACAATAAAAGATACATGTTTTGGTTTACATCAGACGCTCAACTTTTAAACAAAAACGAAGTACTTTTTACATTTTTCGCCATTCGAATGTGCGTGGCCCAGTTTCAACGATTATTTAAAAATAGGTTTTAAGGGCTTCTAATTACCCTAGAGGTTGAAGAAAGGTATTTTTAGAAAGGTTAAAATCTGAACAATTTAAAAATGTAAAAATTTCAAACTGTCAAAAAAATGAAATTTTAACTTTCCAACACCCCTGAAAAATATAAACATCTCTTACGCTAAAGGTTATATCAAAAATGAACAACAAAGCAAAACTTCAAAATTGAGAAATTGAAAATATTTGTTCATAAACTTTTTGTACAAAATTGGCTCCGTTTATGTAATGTTTTGCAAATTTTTACCAATTTTTTCCCATTTTAGTAATAATTATTTCTTTTTCTCTTCTTATCTTTAGCATTTTTTTCTTAAAATGTACTAAATAAATCTAAAAACCACACACACGCTCAAAAAATCCCCATATATACATTTTTTTAAAAAAAAAAGTTGTCGGAAGCAGTCGGATACCTTGAGTGAAATGTACTTTCTTGTTTAATACTTAATGATGTTCTTTTAAGCAGTAGTAATGTATATTAATGATTTGGAGTACACTATTTATAAAAAGCAAACTATCATCATTCCGCATTGCAGCTGTTAAGGCGATTTGCAGCTTTGAACATCATGACTTAAGTTCCAGAATAGTTTCTAGCTTCATGATTATTTAATTACGTTCTACTTAACCCTAACCTGATTTCAAATGTTCTATTTGCCTCAAGATAGCGCGTTGTTATTTTACTTTTCTAATATAGAATCTTAGTAAAAATGCTGTTTTAATTATTGGTACGTGTTGGGAGTGTTTTCAATTAACACGAGAACTTCGGAACTATGCAAGTATTGTAAATCAATTCCAGATTCTGTAGTATTAGGAATTGTACAAGAAATTCTTGTTTCGGATATGCTTAGCCTTTTAGCCTGATATATTATGCCAGATGTAAATTTTTAAAAGTTATATTTTAATTTAGCATCTAAACACAGTGCTTGTCTGCTTACATAAAGGTGTAACGTTATATTTTCCAGTGCTCTAGCATAACAACTTTGTCAAAGAAATGAAATTTATAAGTAGAAAAGTTCCTTCTTCTAATCAACTTAATTCTTTCAGATTTATTACGTTGTACATTGCATGCAATTTTTAAAATTTATGCTAAGGATTTATCACAATTCAGCGCGCATAATTCATTTTATTAATAACCTAAATTTTTATAGCTGAGAGATGGAAATGTTAGAGTTGAATAATGTAAAACAATTAAGAATGTTTCGAAAATGGCGTGAAACAAACTTAAACTCGTTCTTTTAATTATTGCCGAAATCAGCTTAGAATTTTTTAACTTAATACGAAAGAAACAGAATTTAAAATTTATTTTGCTTATCTTTCTTCATTAGTGAGTGGGAACTAAAGTTCGTTTACCTCATGCAAAGAGTTTTAACGATTTGGAAATAATTATTTTTGAAAAAAGAGTTGTTATATTTATATTTCAGGAACGTTTATGTGCTCTTTTTTAAAGTACGCCTTGGACTTTTTCAGAATCATGGGAATAATAATAACTTGAATATAAATCGCATTTTAAAACCGTGCTTCTAAAACTTTCAATATATTTTCGACCTTATATTCAATCACAATTTTCATCGATCCCCCCACCAAACAATAACAATCTATTAAATTCAGTAATAATATAGTTTGACGCTGAAGCTACAATGTGACTCCATCATCTTATGGACCACCGACGTATATAAACGTCTCTCTCAGCCAGCGCATCAATTGCTCTGACGTATATATACGTCTTTCCAGAGTACGATCTTTACTGTGCCCTGTTATCCATAAAATTATTCCGATGAAAATGGAATGCAATAAAAGGACATTGACAGTGTTTATTATAGATTTACTTATTTCAGAAAATTTGTTTATTTATTACTTTTCTCCCCCCCCCCTCTCTCCCCGAATACACCACATACGCTCGCCTACGGTAGCATTGGGGAGTGAATCGAGACATTTTGCATTTTAGGGATTAATTCAGCGTTTCTCAAGCTGTGGGGCGCGCCCTCCTAAGCCATCGAGGGGGGCACGAGCTTATCCAAACGTCGAAAGTAAAACATTATTTAAAAATATTAATTTATTGAAAGGAAGCAAAACAAAATACATTCTGACATAATGAAAAATAAAATACGCATTTACACTGCTGTAAGATATTTATAAATGTATCTGTACTGCACATTGTATTCGATAATTAATTTAACAATAACAAGCTAAAAAGAAGTTTAACAATTACCAGTGACTTCATGGGCTTGTCATATATAAAATTATATAAAAAAAATGTAATGCATATCTTCATAATTTGTTATGTTTTGTAATTTAGTTTATATTGTAGATGTACAGAGTGTTTTTTTTCCAGGTATAGAAATTTAAGTTGGCATTACTTTCCAAGATGGCGACCGATTTAACAGCTGTCCAGTGATTTATTCTCAGTTTGGTTTGGCAATTCATCATGAATAGACTCACGCCTGAACAACCATTTCAAATTGTGCAATTTTATTTCGAAAATAATGCTCGATTTTCATAAGCGAATTTTGTTTAGCGATGAAGCGCACTTCTGGTTGAATGGCTACGTCAACAAACAAAACTGCCGCATTTGGAGTGAAGCTAATCCACAAGTGTATTCGAAACACCGTTACATCCAGAAAAACTGACTGTTTGGTGCGCTTTATGGGCTCGTGGAATCATTGGTCCGTACTTCTTCAAAAACGATGAAGGCCACAACGTTACAGTCAATGGGGATCGGTATAGAACCATGATTACTAACTTTTCATTTCTGAATTGAACAATCATGATGTCCAGGAGCTGTGGTTCCAACAAGACGGCGCAACATGTCACACAGCTCGTGCCACAATCGATTTATTGAAAGACACGTTTGGTGACCGCCTAATTTCCCGTTTTGGACCTGTGAATTGGCCTCCAAGATCTTGTGATTTAACAGCGCTAGACTATTTTTTGTGGGGCTATGTAAAATCATTGGTCTATGCGGATAAGCCACAAACGCTTGACCATTTGGAAGACAACATTCGCCGTGTTATTGCCGATATACGGCCACAAATGTCGTAAAAAGTCATCGAAAATTGGACGTCCAGATGGGACTACATCCGAGCCAGCCATGGCAGTCCTATGCCAGAAATCATATTTAAAATGTAATGCCACAAGATTATCTTTCGAATAAAAAAAATCATGTCAATCGACTAATACATCGTCGTTTTATTGCAATTTAAAGTTCTATACCTCTAAAAAAACACCCTTTACGTCGAAGTACATTATTATTGTTGAATTCAATGCATTGTTATTGTTTGGGAAGGGCAAGGTGGGCGCGAAGAAAATTATGACTTGAAATTGGGTTGTAAGTATCGAAAGTTTGAGAAAAGCACTGGATTAATTATAAACCGTACAAATCATGGAGAAAAGTGTTAATATTTGTATACAAATTTATATATGACTAGCCATAAGGTCAGTGGTAATTATTAAACTTGTTCTTGCTTAGTATTCTTAAATTAATTATCATACACATTGTGAAATACTGACACATTTATCAGTATGCATGTGTATTTTATTATGTCAGACTGTATTTTTTTTTACTTTGAGTAAATGAATACTTTTTAAAATAATCTTTTGTTTCGACCTCCCAATATGCTCGATCCTTCCTCACAGGGTTTTCACGCCCCTCTAGGGGGCGCACCCCACAGTTTGAGAAACGCTGCATTAAAGGCATCGTTTTTATTATCTACAACATCTACTCGTATGTAAAAAGTGTAAAACTGGATAAATTATCTTTGGACATTATAAACTTTGTCAAGAAAGTGTGAAGGGGATCACTTCACGAAAATCAGTGAAAAATATTTTTTCAATTTTTATCGCGTTTCTTAATGTTGCACTGTAAAACAACCCGAGGACTACTGGCGACGGGCTGCGTAATTTTGAACCAAGGTCAAATGACCAGGACGACTCCTGAGCTGGCACACCCTCTCCGAACAGTTCATACACTTTGCTGTTGCCAAATTTTACAAAAACTTTCTTTTAAAAAGAACATATTTGTCACTAATAGTAGTGCACATACGTAAGCAAAACGCAATTGATATAAAAGTACATGTACAATATAAGAATTTCTTTTAAATTTTGATGCACTTTTTGAAGAATCTTAATACTTGAATATCTTCACCAAATTATCAAACTTGAAATTTTATCTAACAAGGGGAGGGCATGACTAAGGAAGTTCATTTGGGGACGAGACTTTGTGTAACTGTAGTACTGCTGCAGGGTATTCAAACCTCCCAATGTAATTCCGCCGAATGACCAGTTAATTTTGAGAAAATAGCGAGTGTCTTAAAAAAGTAAAATAGTTACAATAATTATATAGAATATCATTTAAAAATCAATGAGACTTTTTTTAAAAAATAAAATTATTCAATTATAAAAATAAATAGCAAAATAAATTCGAGAAAAAAAAATAAAAACTGAAAGTTGGCCGCTCGCGTGAATCGAACCCTGACCCATTGCATAATACTCCGATACGCTGACGATAATGTCACGGTGACGTTGTATCAGGGAGAAACTAACTTGAATATAAGCTAAGTATGAATTTCTAAGGCTATTTTCTCGAAATTGACTGGCCACTCGGCGGAATTACATTGGTGTTTGAATACCCTATAGCAGTGCTACTGTAACACAAAGTCTCATCCCCAAATGAGTTTCCTTAGTCGTGCCATACCCTTGTAAATTTTAGAATTAGGAATACAGTTCTAATAGAAAAACACTTGGTTTAGAATAGAGAAGCAAGTCCAAGATTGCGGGTTTAAACTCGGCTGGTGTCGTTAGATTTTCAGGATGCGAAAATCGTAGGCGCGCATATCATATGTTTATGTGACTTGTTACAGATCCCTTGAGTATCAATTGACAATATCGCGCTTGAATTAAAAATTAATTCAAGCGTCGAATTTTGGTAGGGAAGGCTAATACTAAATGGTGCCACCATGAAATGGCTTTCACATTTGGGGGCTTGCCGTGTCTTCAAAGTCTAAGTTGCCAGTGTTAAGCCCAGAGAAAAAAATAATAGTTAAATTTAAAGGTGAACATGTGATTGCTTTTATGTGACTGTCATAAATTATCCCATTGTCAAAATCTCGGTATATCTTCGGATCGGTTTTTAAAGGTTAAACTCATGTATCAAATACAAAATCAACAACCTGTAGCCTAAAGTATGAATAACAAATTTATACTTATACAGGAAATTTGTAATATCAGCTGCAAAGAAGAAATTCAAAAACATGTATAGTACGTTTTTAAGTGTTGAAAGCCTGAATTTAAATATCTTAATCACTGTCTACAAGAGGGGTGGGCAACCTCGTAGCTGTGGTGTGCCAAACAAATCTATTAATAAGATTCAGCGTGTCACACAGAAGGAAATACAGTTGAACCTCTATTTAACGAAGTTGCTAAATCCCGAAAAAAAGTTCATTATATGGAAATTTCGTTATATAGGGTTCATCTTTCAATGTACTACATAAATCACATAAAACAAATTTTAAATTCACAAACAATATATATTGAAAAAAGTAATTATTCACACCTTTTTGTAAATTAATATTTATGAAATATGTATATTACCTATCAAAAAAAAGAAAAAAAATGCAAGAAAAACAAGAAAAAAGAATGTCGAGGAATACACTGTATTTTCAACATAAAGAAAATAATTTTATATTAAAATTAACGAATGTTAAGGATTTTTTCTGATTTAAAATAGACAAGTAATTTTAAACACACATTGTTTTATAACTAGAAATTTTAATTTTCCACATGCGTCCTTAAATTTAATTACTCATAAAATCTGTTAAAACTCTGTTTGAGTTTTTTGTTTGAAAAATTGCTTTGAGATTTATTTGAAGGTGTTTCTAGTGAACTAGACAAAGGGAATAGCAACGCCCAGAATTATATTGCTCTTGGCAAGTTAGGCTCCTGATAAAACCTGTTCAAAATTTATGACCACCATAAAACGTGTTCAAAGAGAGAATAAGTTGAAATGTCCATAAATACTTTTAAAATAGGGAGAACAAAAAATTGAATCACAAGGGAAAAAGTTCATTATATAGAAAATAACTTTGCTATTGGGAGGTTATTTTATGAAGAGAATCGCGAAATGTTCTTGGTTCCAGGAACATGTTCACTGTACAGAAAATTCACAATATAAAGGTTCGTAATAAGGAGGCTTGACTGTATTTAAAAAAATTCGATTCCCGTGGAAATGCCTGCAAATTAGGGAAATAGAGATCAAGAATAAAGATTTAGAGTTTTATTATATAATACTCTAATGTGCTATTTAAAAGCTATTTGTTAACATTAAAAAAGGGAAAAACATAACTAGTTCTTCAATATAAATAAAAAAAAAATGTTCTTATGTTGTGTATGTTTTAAATATATTTATATTTATGTAAGAAATAAAGAACATATATATGTTATAGATGTAACCACCCTCGGGTTGGTAGTGTTTGAGGATTCGAGCAAAGATCAGCCATGGCAACTTTTAAATACAATTTTATTTACTATCTCCACTTAATAAATAAATCTACACAATTAAAGGTTGGGAATGCATTTAATAAATAACATAGAAGAGCAATTGCATAGGCTTAATACTATCAAAATATAATTAAAATTACATAACTGAATCCTGGAGCACTTTTGACTCCTACTCTTGGCTTCTCTGTAACATGAGCTTCGTTTAATTATATAACCTCCGGTCGTAAACAGGATCACGATTTAATAAACATTTAATAGCCAACTATCAACCATCGACCATCCCTATATACTCTAATGTCAACTTTTAAATAAAAGTACTCTTTTACCTAAATCCCGCCTTCACCGAGGAAAGTTTTCAATAGAACTTACAGTTAAAAACAATAATTTTACCCAATAATATTAGTTGAAAATTCGCGGATAGACCCGTTACATAGGTATGCCTCCAATAGAACTAATTATAAAAAAATAAATATATTTCAATGTGCTAACCTTGTCTCTGCACCATATCTATATATTTCATATCGCAAAAACAGGGATTTATTTTGATCTTTGATTGGACACGACTGTAAACGTTCAGAAGTTAAACAACTTCTTTGTAGACTCAAAATAGTTTTCATGCGAGAAAATATATTTGTACACACAGATATGTAGAACCATAAGTGAAAAACAGAACTCGCATGTGAATTTATTCAGACAATTAAATCTTTCTAACAATTTAAAATAGCTTTCAAATTATCGTTCGAGTTATCTTCCTGATTCTTCCAGAATTCTTTAAATTGTGTTTTTTATAATTTTAAAGATCTCATCTCAATAAGATCCTCCTCAATATTATCATTTACTAACCTAACCGCTCAAAAATTGACAAATCTGTAGTGCGGTAGAGCGTGCCTTTTACAATTATACCACCTGCTAGATTTAGCACGCTTGGCATAGGTTCTCGACCCCTGGTCAATAACAATATTTAAGGTAACTGATTACATTCAGAACCATAATTTTGCAAAATCAAAAAATGAATAATTTTTTCTGATATTTGGTGTTATTGGATTTAGAATATGCAAATAAAATTGTTACATCAGAATATTATTACAATAACAAAATTATTAAATGCAATTTTCTGGAAAAATTTAATAAAAAAAGTACATATTTCTAGAACATTCCCCTTTTATGGAAAATATTTACAATTTATAGTAATAAGATATATATTTATATTTATACCTACATATAGCAAGGACTTCTATACCAAGTTTGAACTAGGAATTTGGAAAATTTACATTATTTTCAGAGTTATTATCAATTGAAATAACAATTGGATTTTTTTATTAAAATTTCTATATTTTGATGTATTAAAACATAAATAAATCCTCATCTAAATTGTATGCTTCAAAAAAATCTTAGTTCAGACTCTGTGCAGAAGTTTTAGCTATATATATGTAAATAATTATTAAGAACATTATTCGTAAAAGGATAATGTGTTAAATATATGTAATTTTTTGCCAAAAAAAGAGCATTTAATAATTTTTTTATTGAAATAATATTCTTAAATCAGTTTAATATGCATATACTAATTTATATGTAACTGAGAATATATCCAAAACATTATTCATTTGTACTCTTTTAAACAATCACTGCTCCAAACATAAGCAGTTACTTGAAGCTGATTCGAATTAATTTGATTAAATTTAGTGATATCTAAATTATTTAAATTTTTATCTTTGGTAGGAATTTTAAGTTAGATCAATGAAAAAGTTGATTGGGAGTTTGCAAATATATAATCTTTCATTTCTTTAAAAAAAAAGCACCAAATTAATTAAAAATGTTTTTTAAAAATCTCGATTGTTTTATATAATAGATGTATAATTTCTTTTTAGATTAACTGAAAATAGTTTTTCCGAAGTTTTTTGGAACACAAAAGAATTTCACCATTTTGTTTCACAGAAAACTAAAAACAGTTCAACAATAAGACTGAGTGGAGAAAAAAAAACATTTGTTCTTAAACAAACTTTTCTGAAATTACTTCCCTAATTGCTCTTTTTAATCTAAGAGCCCACATAATCATCACCGTAATTAAAACTACAAAACTTTTTTAAATGTAGTAAACGTCAGAACATCGAGCTCATTTTCGAGCGAAGTATTCTCTAAGACATTTTAGCGAGAAAGAAAAAAAAGTACAGGGAATCAATCCAAATACCCAGACAGGCATAAAAAACAACCAAAGATAACATTTCATTGATTCATCATTGTTAACTCAACTCTCTAGGCGTCCACGAAAACCTAAGGAATTCTAGAGAAAAATTGGTTGTTTCTATGGCAACCCCCAGACATAGCAATTCTTAAAGAATAGATCAAAAAACGACGACAAAAAGGATTTACAATGCATGGCAACAATAAAGTCAGACTTCGACATTTTGGATTTCCTAAATTATCTAGCGGCCAACGCAATTTGCTTTGTACCATATTCCTCTTCCTGCAGCTTTATCTTGGTATCTGGTTAAGATTGGTGGGGAGGTTGGATGCACGAACGATAAAAAGTTTCCCCACACGTGCTTCGTTCTGTTTTCACTTGCGTGGGTGTTGAATGGTTCTATTTGGAGAGATGTCACACCTCCACCTTTCTTTGTTATTTCTAATTTTAAGTAAATTGTTTTGCTGTTTTGAGACACAATTGATATTCATTCATAAATAGATAACGTGGATTTGTTTTGCGTGGGATTTTTACTTATATTGAACGTGACCGAGTTGACGTCAAATATGTTTATTATTAGAACAAAATATAAGTTTTATGAATAGATAGCTAGAGTAATGAGTCACAGGCGAAAAAATTATTTATACATAGGGCTATAAAATTTGCATTTTTGGTGATTTTTTTAATTAAAAAGATATCTGGTTCATTATTGTAATTCGTTTTATACGGGGTTTATATTTTATTAATCTAAATATAAAAAAATGCGGTTTCAGTGGTTAAGGTATCCAACCATGGCAGGCATGTTTTCCGTGATGCACGTTAAATCTGTCAATTTCCCGTTGGTGTGGTTGGTAGTTAGGAGGGGGGTTCTGACCATGGTTCTACGTGGTCCGTCGAAATTTAGAATGAACAGTGCGACGTTTTTATAAACTCAACTCAACTGTTTTTTTGAAAGAATAAGTTTTTTAAGTTTTTTTTTTTTTTTATTTTTGGAATGTTCTTTGACAGAAGGTAAGAGTATAATTTTATTAAGTCATATAATGCTCAAAATAATATTTTAAGTAACATCATATTGCGATTGTGTTTTGAGAAAATGAAAAATCTAAACAGGAAATTTTCAAATACTCACTGAAGTTAATTGTTATTTGAAAAAATAATAATAATTAGAAATTGAAATCAATCCGGTGGTGCACAGAAAAGGGGGGTCGATAAGGTCAAGACCTCCACCTCCTTTCTCCTTTGAATGTTTTTTTTATTGATTATAATCCTATGCATATAGTACGTAAAATAATTCCAAATAAAGATAACAATTTCAGTTCTAATTAATGAAAAAATAATTTTTTTCTCTTTTTCTCTCCCTTCAAAACCGAACTGCATGCGAATAAACAACACTCTCTTAATTTTAACTTTCTGGTAATTTTATTAATTATTTGTTATTAATAATTTATCTTATTAATTAATGCTAAAATTATTTAGACTACGGTAGATTTTCGACCCTGGACACGTTCTTGAACAATTCCTGTGTGGCCAATGAATCCGCATTATTTTAAAAGTGGACAGTATAATTTTAAGTCGTTAAAATGTACTCAGTACTAGTTATGCATTATGAATATCCCATACTAATACCTTTTAAAGTATCCGACTACGTTTGGAACCGTGAATTTGAAAAAGCGTATAAATGGATAATATTTATGATATTTAGTGTCACTTAGATTAGAAAACGTATATAAAATTGTTTTAAGAAAATTATTACAATAAAAAATTATTTAAGTATAATATTTTGACAAAAAATGAACATAGAATGACCCATTTTCAAAACATTCTCCTTTTATGAAATGTGCTTCTTTTATAATAATACTTTGCCTATATATAGCTCAGACCTCTGTACAGAGGCTGAACTAGAATTTTTGAAATGTACAACTTAGAAGTAGACTAATCCATATTTTACTACAGCAGAGGGGAGCAATTTTAAGAAAAAAACGCCGATAATTATTTCTTTTGGTAATAACTCTGAAAATAATGTGAATTTATCTAAAATCCTAGTTCACACAGACTCTCTGGAGAAGTCTTTACTTTGTATAAGCAAAATATTATTATTATAGAAGCATTTTTTATAAAAGGAGAACGTTTTGAAAAAAGATTATTCTAAGTTAATTTTTTGCCAAAATATTGTGTTTAAATACGTTTTTGCTTGTCATAATGTTTTTAAAACCAATCTTATACATGTGATCTAATCTAAGTGACACTAAATATCATGAAAACTATCCATTTATGTGCTTTTTTTAAAATAACGGTTCCGAACGTAGTCGGATACCTTAAAAATAAATACATAAAAAGCCAATCTACAGGTTATCAGAACAATGAAAACAGCTGCGAGAATAAAAGTGACTTTTTTGAACGCACATTGTCAGCATTAAAATATAGCTATAGCTATCAGTTTTCTTGTGAATAGAAATGTATATATTCTGGCAGTATGTGGTAGCTTTATTTAACCGCTTCCCTTTTTTGAAAAAAATTGCAAAAGAATCAACACATTTTTTTAAAAATTTTATTATTAAATTCAAGGAAATGAAACAAAACAAAATACGCAGGTTTTGAATTTAATTTTTTAATTTTTTACAGGTGTAAAGTCATTTAGTTTTAATAATTAGTTTACTCTCCCGAGTTAGCTTGGGAAAATGAAAAAAAGTTAAAATATTAGTATTTGTGTTGATAGTTTTTGAAACAAGGGACAACACAAAATGATACCTGACATTCTGCACACTGATATCTGGTCTATTTTCTTATTGGCTTACCTCTGGAATCGCTTTTATGGAAGCACACATAGTTCACTGTCTCACTAAGGCTATAATCGTCTTCAATAAGGCTGCATACAGAAGAATCACTTCCACTATTTTCAAAGTCCACCTCTTCATGATCACTACCTGAAAAGTTATCGCTTTTTCTACCTTGCTTTATCTCCATCTTTTTACTTTTTTTAAATGCAACTATCCTTTATGTATTCATTAATAATCCACAAGCCGACGGAAGTAATAGGAAAAACACGTGACCAGTCCCTCCAAAAGAACCGCAAATTGAACAAAACATCGCAAAACGCAAATCAAAGCTGAATATTTTCTTTCATTTCCTCCAGACCGAGTAAAACCGTGATAAAACCAATCGTACTGATAAACTCTGCTTCACCCGAGTTTTCTCGGGATAATAATTAACTGCAGTACATACGAACTCGAGATAACTTAGATTAATCAAGCAAGCGGTTAAGTTCTGTAAGTTTTGGATTTTTTTTCAAAAACGTAAAATGTTGGAACTCTCAGATTTTCCAACAGGCCAAATTGTAGGAGCTCGTATAGCTCGAGCAAATGCGACCAAAACCTCTCAACTTTTAAGCATTTCTAGAGGTACGTGTGTGTGTGAAGTCATAAGAGCTTACCACAGCGCGGCAAGGCAAGCTCGGAAAAGTAATATAAAGGGTGTTTTTTTAGAGGTATACAACTTTAAATTGGAATAAAACAACGATGTATTATTCGATTGACATGAATTTTTTTTATTCGAAGGATAATTTTGTGGCATTACATTTTAAATATGATTTCTGGCATAGGACTGCCACGGCTGGCTCGGATGTAGTCCAATCAGGACGTCCAATTTTCGATGACTTTTTCCAACATTTGTAGCCGTATATCGGCAATAACACGGCAAATGTTGTCTTCCAAATGGTCAAGCGTTTGTGGCCTATCCGCATAGACCAATGATTTTACATAGCCCTACAGAAAATAGTCTAGCGGTGTTAAATCACAAAATCTCGGAGGCCAATTCACAGGTCCAAAACGTGAAATTAGGTAGTCACCCAACGTGTCTTTCAATAAATCGATTGTGGCACGAGCTGTGTGACATGTTGCGCCGTCTTGTTGGAACCACAGCTCTTGGACATCATGATTGTTTAATTCAGGAATGAAAAAGTTAGTAATCATGGTTCTATACCGATCACTATTGACTGTAACGTTGTGGCCTTCATCGTTTTTGAAGAAGGGTTCCACCAGCCCATAAAGCGCACCAAACAGTCAGTTTTTCTGGATGTAACGGTGTTTCGACATACACTTGTGGATTAGCTTCACTCCAAATGTTGACGTAGCCATTCAACCAGAAGTGCGCTTCATCGCTAAACAAAATTCGCTTATGAAAATCGGGAACAACGGCCATCTCGTTTTGGGCCCATTCGACGAATCTACGCCTTGCTTGAGGATCGTTTTGATGAATTGCCAAACCAAACTGAGAATAAATCACTTGACAGCTGTTAAATCGGTTACAATCTTGGAAAGTAATGCCAACTTAAACTTCTATACCTGAAAAAAAAAAACACTCTTTAGTTGACGGAAAGAGAAACTCAGTGAACGGGTATTGAAGCGGATTGTAAGGTATAAAAAGCGAATAACAGTGAGCGCAGAGCTCAATCAGCATCTGGATTCTGCAGTGGCTTCTCCATAAACAGAACATTACGCACTTGTCGCAGATGTTAATGCTAAATATTGTTTGCAGTGGTGTCAAAACCTGATCTATTGATAAGTGGAACAAATAATATGGTTTAATGCAGTGCTTCTCAAACTTTCAATATTCGCGACCCAATATTCAATCATAATTTTCATCGCGCCCTCCCCCTCATACAATAACAATGTATGGAACTCAACAATACTATGCTTTGATGCTAAAAATACGATACGATTTTAACCTCTTAAGTGCCGCCAGCGAATATAAACGTCTCGTTCAGCCAAAGCGTTAACTTCCCCGCACGTATAAAAACGTCTTACCGAAGTAAGACCTTTTCTGTGCACTGCTATCCATAAAATTATTCCGAAGTCTTTGGGGATGCAATAAAAGGACCGTGGCAATGTTTGCGAAGGATTTACTTATTTCGGAATATTTGCTTCTTTGTTCCTTCCTCCACCCCCAATACATCACGTACGCGCGCCTACGTGGAAAACGGTTGGCATTGGGAAGCGAATCACGTGACTTTTAATCGCAATTAATAATTCGCAATTCTGAATCGTACGAATTATCAAGATAAGTGATAATTATTGTGTATAATTTTTTATATGACAATCCCATGGGGGGGTCACTAGTAGTTATTAAACTTGTTCTTAACTTAGTATTGTTAAATTAATTATAAAATACATTGCGTAGTACTGATACATTTATAAGTGTAATACATGAAAGTAAATGTGTATTTTATTTTGTACTCTGCCAGACCGTTTTTTATTTGGTTACTTTCCGTAAATTAATAATCTTCAGTTTTCGACTTTTCAATATGCTCGCGCCCCCCTCGTAGAGTTATCATGCCCCCAAGGGAGGTGCGTGCCACAGTTTGAGAAACGCTGGTCTAATGAATCGGTACTTCGTCATACGGCCTATATCTGTCGTGGCTCTAAGTCCTCCCGTTGCCTTAGATGTGGTAGTTTGGAGACGGAGATATCAGCTCAGGTGTCGTTCTCGTCACTTGACCGAGTATGAAATTTACGAGGTCTGTCACCCATAGCCATAGTGTTGCTTTATAATGTGACGTTAATAAACACTCATTCACTCGACAAAATAATTTCTGACCTCTTACTAATATACTACGAACGAGAGAAAGTGTCTAAATAATAAAATATTCTGTTTGTTTAAGGGGACTTGGCACCCTTTGAGCAAACTTCTTTATTTACGTATTTAAAAATTATATTTTAACATTTTATACAATGTTTCTATTCAAGAAAGTGTTACCAGATGAAAATTTTCATATATTATTCACACAATTTTAAAAATTTAAATTTTTTGAAGAAAATTGGGAAAATTTTAAAATTCTACTCCTTTTGTAAAAATTATTTTTTGACCTGAAACTTTTTTTATAATATTCTTATAGATGTTCTTAACAACTTTAGGGATCGATTTTAGAATAACTTCATTCGTTTTCGAGAAAAAAAATAAAATGTTGATATGCAGGGTAAAAATCAACGAAAAAGCCAACATGTCTTACATTTTATATTTTTTTAAAAAAGTATTCAGTTTATAGCAAAACGGATCCCTAATTTTATTACATGCTTTATTTTTAACACGCAGGAAGAAAATGGAAGTGATTGGTAAATAATTGTCGAAGGAGTAGCATTTTGAATGCACTAAGGTTTCGAAAAACACAAACTGAGAAAAACCACTTTAAAGTTTATAATTCTGAAAAAATAATTATTATAAGCTTAATTAAATTTAAAATACCACTTTAAGATATTACTTATACGTTTTTCTTTAAAATAATTGCATTTTCATATGTTTTAAACCCACACATTTTTATAAATGATCAACTTTTAAAGAGTACTAATTGCACAAGAAAACTCAAGAAAAACTTAAAAAAAATTGTTTTTCTGTCACGACAGAAATTTTAGTTGTTTTTCTTCTTATAATATTAAAGTCATACATTTGTATGAAAAATATATCAGGAATAAGAACTGAAATTATAAAATTATTAATATAAAATGCCTTAATTTAAAAATTTTACATGCACACATTTCACAAGGAAGAAAAATTACATTATTGTATTGCCTCGGAAATATTCTGCTTTTAATACTACACATTCTTTTTTATAGTTATTATTTCTATTTATAAAATAGATTTTGTTTTATCATAAAGCATTTTTTAGCTTTTTTTTCTAAAAAGGGGGTGTGGCTGAATTGCCTAATTTGTTTTCAAATGAAGTTTTATTCAACTTCTAACTTTCCGACATGCACAAGTGATATATCAATCGAAAGATAATAATGCAAAGAATAAGATTAAATGAAAATAAAAAAAACGATAGGTTTGTGATATTTAGGGTACCAAGTCCTCTTAAGGTATCCAACCACGTTCGGAACCGTGATTTTAAAAAAGCGCATAAATGAATAATTTTCATGGTATTTAGTGTCACTTAGATAAGAATACATTGATAAAATTGTTTTAATGACATTTTGACAAAAAAAAAAAAAAAAAAACAATTTTTTAAATACAATATTTCAGCAAAAAATTAACTTAGAATAACCTTTTTTCAAAATGTTCTCTTTTTGTGAAAAATGCGTCTATTATAATAATATTTTGCCTGTATATAGCTCAGATCTCTGTACAGAGGCTCAACTAAGATTTTTGAAAAATTTACATTATTTTCAGAGTTACAACCCATTGAACTAATTATCGGCGTTTTTTTCTTAAAATTTCTCCCCTCTGTTGTCGTAAAATATGGATAAACCCACTTCTAAGTTATATATTTCAAAAACTCTAGTTGAGCCTCTGTACAGAGGTCTGAGCTATATACAGGCAAAATATTATTATAATCGAAGTATTTTTCACAGAAGGAGAATATTTTGAATATTGGTCATTCTATGTTCATTTTTTGTCAAAATATTGTACTTAAATATTTTTTTATTGTAATACTATTTTTAAAACAATTTTATATACATTTTCTAATCTAAGTAACACTAAATATCTTGAAAATTATCCATTTACGCGCTTTTTTAAAATCATGGTTCCGAACGTATTCGGATATCCTAAGATTAGTAAAGCGTTTCCAAGAGAAAAGTTCTTTAATTCCATAAGCTACATTAATCATATCTACTGTTTAATTGCTACTTAATATTTGCTAGAATTTATGTTCTGACTTTTAGGAGCTCTTGTACAAATAAGAAATTCTTTTAAAAACATACATTTACGTCGATGTAAAGTAACCTTTTGGAAAAGACAAATATATATAACCTAATTCAATATAAAACTAAATCACTCTCGTAACTTATCTGGTTATCCACATATTTAATTGAAAAAGATTCAAATTTTATTCGTCTTTAAATCATTAATTGCGCTATTCATCTCTCTCTTTCTCTACAAATATATTTCAATACCTTTTATATATCCTTCGGCGAAATAATTAAAAAGATACTAGATTCTTAAAATTTTGTGTTTTCATTACATAATAGAATTAATGTTCTAAAATTGAAGTTTGCATAATATTTAATGTATTCTAATTGCATGAAGCCATCTTTTTTAATCATTACGATATTTATACCCCGAAGTCATAATATGAAATCGATGAGATGCAAGAGATTTTGTAAGCTTAAATTTCATTTATATGCTTAGCTTTTGAATTAAAGCAAATTCTCGGAGCAAAATCGATATAATTATAAAAGGAAGAATTTAATTAAATTTCGAAATTGTGTCCTAAAAAACAATGTATTCCTCGTTAAAATTAGTTTACTAATATGTTTTTGAAAAAAATAGCAAGTAAATTTAATAAGAATTTAATAATTAAATATCATTTTAAAGGGGTAAAGTAATGGTTTGTAAACTAAAAAAAGCCTCATGGGATTCAATCGTGACATTTTGATAAAATATGTTTTTACATCAAAAAGTCAAAAGACTCTTACATTTTTTATTGGATTGTGATTAATTTAATTTTAGTAATTTCTGTTAAGAACAATATAATTAAATATTTAATTAGATGAGTGTGATATAGTTTCTTAAAACTTTATTATACAATACTTAAGTAGTAAAATAGTGGATTACAAGGTTTCAAGTCTGTAAGTCTGATATTTCTGGATATATCGTGATGACTGAGGGAGTCGCTTTTCTCCTTTATATATATACAGTCAAACCTCTATATAACGAGCCTCCATAATGCGAATTTTTCTATATAGCGAACTTTTTCCTGGAACTAGAACATTTCACGATTTTCGTGAAATAACCTATCTTCAGCGAAGCATATACCTTTCTTCAGTTTCTATATAACGAAATTTTCTTTTGTGATTCAATTTGTTTTTCTCCCTATTTTTAAAGTATATCGGAATATTTCAAGCTATTCTCTTTAACAAATTTTATGGTGGCCATACGTCTTGAACTGGTTTTATTAGATCCTCACTCGCCGAGAGCAACAGAGTTTTGGATGTTTCATCCAAGAAGTGCAACCTTTAACTCCCATTGTTCAGTTCACTAGAAACATCTTCGATATCCCCTTCACCCTCACCTCTCGTATCCCCGGGATCCAGTTATAAAATACTTTATGTTTAATTTTACTTGTATGCTTTAAATCAGAAAATTTCCTTAAAATTCATTGGTTTTAGTATAAAATTATTTTCTTAATATTGAAAATACAGTGCATCCTTTGATATTATTTTTTATTATTTTCCTTGCAATTTTTCTTTCTTTTTTATGGTTAAAATATATAAAATTAACATATAAAGGGTGTTTTTATAGAGGTATAGAACTTTAAATTGCAATAAAACAACGATGTATTATTCGATTGACATGAATTTTTTTTATTCGAAAGACAATCTTGTGGCATTACATTTTAAATATGATCAAGCAGGGCGTAGATTCATCGAATGGACCCAAAGCGAGATTGTCATTGTTCCCAATTTTCATAAGCTAATTTTGTTTAGCGATGAAGCGCACTTCTGGTTGAATGGCTACGTCAACAAACAAAACTGCCGCATTTGGAGTGAAGCTAATCCACAAGTGTATGTCGAAACACCGTTACATCCAGAAAAACTGACCGTTTGGTGCGCTTTATGGGCTGGTGGAATCCTTCTTCAAAAACGATGAAGGCCACAACTTTACAGTCAATAGTGATCGCTATAGAGCCATGATTACTAACTTTTCATTCCTGAATTGAACAATTATGATATCCAGGAGCTGTGCTTCCAACAAGACGGCGCAACGTGTCACACAGCTCGTGCCACAATCGATTTATTGAAAGACACGTTTGGTGACCGCCTAATTTCACGTTTTGGACCTGTGAATTGGCCTCCAAGATCTTGTGATTTAACACCGCTAGACTATTTTTTGTGGGGCTATGTAAAGTCATTGGTCTATGCGGATAAGCCACAAACGCTTCATCATTTGGAAGACAACATTCGCCGTGTTATTGCCGATATACGGCCACAAATGTTGGAAAAAGTCATCGAAAATTGGACGTCCAGATTGGACTACATCCGAGCCAGCCGTGGCAGTCCTATGCCAGAAATAATATTTAAAATGTAATGCCACAAGATTATCTTTCGAATAAAAAAAATTCATGTCAATCGAATAATACATCGTTGTTTTATTGCAATTTAAATTTCTTTACCTCTCAAAAAACACCCTTTATATATATACACTCATGTCCATAAATTAAGGATAATTTAGAATCACACAGAAATTGAACTCTAAAGTAAAAAATTCACCTGTAGAATTATCACACACATCTTGAAGAAGAATATGCAAATTACAGGAAACTACCAGATGGCGTGGATAGTACGTCACAATGACGAGAGTGTAAGAGAGGGGTATATAAGGAATGGTGGTAAAAAAGTAAAATTGTTCACAAGCGCTTTAAAAACCTTTCAGTGCAATAACCGCATAGTTATGGCACAAAGGAAGCATTTGGATGATTTTTTACGAGGTAGAATTATTGGACGACTGGAATGTGGACGTACCCAGCTGGAAGTATCCGATGAACTTGGAATCGCCCAGAGTGTCGTCTCCAGGCTTTGGCAACTATTCCAAGATAATGGTATTGTGAGTAGATGTTACAGCACAGGTCGCCCCCGAGTTACAACGCTGAATGAGGACCGGTATTTGGCAGTTACTGCCAAAAGAAACAGACGGAGCACAGCATCAGACCTGTCTCGTCAACTCTTTTCAACTACCGTATGATATTTTCAAGGCAGACCGTGTACAGATGCTTAGGGCACATTGGTCTATATACTCGTACGCCTGTCAGATGTGTTCCACTTACCGCAACTCACTTTCGCCTGCGATTAACGTGGAGTAGAGAGCATGCATTGTGGACACCACAGCAGTGGTCTTGTGTGATGTTTTCTCCGACGAGTCCAGGTTTAGTTTGCAGTCTGATTCTCGCCGGACTTTAATATGGAGAGAGCCAGGTACCTGTTACCACCAAGAGAACACCATTACGGTGGTGCAGGATGGCTCGTTTGGGGAGGAATTATTCTTGGTTCCAGAACTGACCTGCATGTTCAGAGTGTAACGATGACAGACTACATCTATCGGGATGTCATTCTGGAACAACATGTACGTTTGTTTCGGGGTGCCATGGGTGCTGAATTTCTGTTTATGGATGACAATGCCCGTCGTCACCGTGCAAACATTTTAGACGAATGCCTTCAATCGGAGGATATCACCCGTATGGATTGGTCAGCATACTCACCGGACTTGAATGCAATAGAGCATGTGTGGGATATGCTTGGCCAACGAATTGCAGCCCGTCATCCCCCTCCCACCTGTCTATCGGAACTTCGGAGGGCATTGCTTGATGAGTGGTGTAATATTCCCCAAGATCAGATTGATAATTTGATACTCAACATGCCAAGGCGTTCTAAGGCCTGTATTGCATCGTCCGGGAGACATACTCCGTATTAACCATCATACTAACCATGTTATACTGTTTTTTGTAAATAGGTTCTTTTTTGAAATTTGCTCCAGGGAGTAAAAATCGCAATTTTTATTAATTATGTCAAATATATAGCGCCTTTTTTGCTTTTTACCTTTCGTTTAATAAATAGACTTTACAAATAAGTCAAATTTGTTTTGCTTCTGTCTCTTTCTTTGCCGGAACTTCATTATCCTTAATTTATGGACATGAGTGTATATATATATGCAGTTGGACCTCTATATAGCGAAGCCGCTAAATCCCGGAAAAAAGTTCGTTATATGGAAAATTGGTTATGTAGATGTTCATCTTTTAATATACTTTATAAACCACATAAAACAAAATTTAAACTCCTAAACACTACACATTGAAAAAAGTAATTATTCACACATTTTTAAATTAATATATGTTTTTTTATATCTTATCCATCAAAAAAGAAAGAAAGAATGAAAAACTGCAAGGGAAAAAAAGGAATGTCGTTTCACTGTATTTTCAATATCAAGAAAATAACTTTATACTAACATTAATGAATTTTAAGGACATTCTCTAATTTAAAGCATACAAGAAATATTAAACATACATTATTTTATAATTAGAACACGGGACAACTCCAATGAAGGTGAAAGAGGATATCGAAGATGTTTCCAGTAAACTGGGCAATTGGAGTTAAAGGTTGCACTTTTTGGATGAAACGTCCAGAACTCTATTGCTCTCGGTGAGTTAGGATCTAATAAAACGAGTTCAAGATTTATGGCCAATACAAAATGTGTTAAAAAGAGAAAAACTTGAAATTTTTCTAGAAACACTTTAAGGCGACTTGGCAACTTTCAACAATTTTTTTTATTTATGAACTTAAAAATAATATTTTCATATAATAATATTTTCATATAATACTTCATATAATATACATTTCATATAATGCTCCTATTCAAAAAAATGATGCGAGATGAAATTTTGCAAATATTATTCATACAAGTTTAAGAATTTTAATTTTTTAAAGAAAATTTGGAAAATTTCTAAATTGTACTTTTTTTGTAATTATTTATTTTTTGACCTGGAATTTTTTGTAATATTTTTAAGGATGTTTTTAACAACTTTAGGGATCGATTTTACAATAACCTAATTAATTTTAGAGAAAAAAAGAAAATGTTGATTTGTATCCAAAATTCAACAAAAAAGCCAAAATCTCCTGCATTTTAATTTAAAAAAAACTACTAAATTTATAGCAAAATCAATCCCTAATTTTGTTACATGCATTATATATAGCACACAAGAAAAAATGGGAGTAATTGGTAAATAATTGTGGAAGGAGAAACATTTTAATTGCGAATAAAATCAAACTGAGAAAAACCAGTTCAAAGTTTATATTTCTAAAATTAATTATTATAAGCAAAAATAAAAATAAAATAACACTTTAACATATTAGCTATATATTTTTCTTCAAAAGAATAGCATTTTCATATTTTTTTTCAACCCATATATTTTAAAAATTATCTTGTTTTAGTGAGTACTAATTGCATAAGAAAACTCAAGGAAAATGTTAAAAACGTTTTTTTTTACCATGACAGAAATTTTAGTTTTTTTCTTCCATAATATTGAAGTATTATATATGTTTGGAAAACATAGGAGGAATAAGAACTGAAATTATTAATATAAAATACCTTAATTCAAAAATTTAACATGCACGCATTTCACGAATAAAAAAATTACATTATTGTAATGCCTTGGTAATGTTCTGCTTTATATATTACACTTTCTTCTTTTATTGTTATAATTTCTTTTTTAAAAAATAGATTTTTTTTAGCTTTTTCTTCCTAAAAGGGGATGTAGTCAAATTGCCTAATTTTTTTAATTTACATTTTTCAAATGAAGTTTTATCCAACTTCTAACTTTCCGGCATGCAAAAAAGATAAATCAATCAAAAGATAATAATGCAAATAATATAACTATATAAAATACAAAAAATGACATTAAGGTCATTCTTAAAGTGCTTAGAACAAAAATTGGATCACAAAAGAAAAAGTTCGTTACATAGAAAATGCACTTTGCTATAGAGAGGTTATTTTATGAAGGAAATCGTGATATGCTCAAAGTTCCGAGGAAAAAGTTCGCTCTATAGAAAAATTCGTTATGTAGGGGTCCCCCTGTATATATACATATATATATATATATATATATATATATATATATATATATATATATATATATATATATATATATATATATATATTATAAACCTCGTCTAAACTTGAGTGGTAATCATAAATTAAAAAATAGTTATTTCTATTATTTTTCTGGAGTCTGTAATGTTTAAAAAATTTCTCTAACCTTAGACAAAGGCAATTACAAATGCAAAATAAAACAATAAAAATCTGAGTGAAAACAAAAAGACTTGAGATCCAGCGCTCACTATGTGCTTAAAATTTCACAAAACTCAGACCATGGATTCAGTTTTTCCTCCATGAAAATAGTGTGGATTATGATATTAGAAGCAGCAGATGCCATATTTCTCATTTTATCACCCCATCTCTCTGATCACGTAGTCGATAATAGCTCTGAATATGCGCATCAATTTTCAGGTCATGTTGAAGACTTCTTTGACGGAAAAAATAGAATTTTATCCTCTTTCTCAGAAGGAAGGGAAAATATATTTAGGACTTGAATTGTTGACATTATTAGTTGAAAAATGTCTGTATCTAGTGACGTTTCTGTGTGTATTACTAACACAATCTTTATATTTGATCAAAAACATGTTAATTTGTAAGTCAATAATTGTTAAATCTGTTTCATTTTATGTTTTTGCTATGATTAAGGTATCCGACCTCGTTCGGAACTGTGAGTTTTCAAAACGTATAAATGGATAATATTTATGATATGTAGTGTCACTTAGATTAAAAAATGTATATAAAATTATTTAAGAATATTATTACAATAAAAAATTATTTAAGTACAATATTTTGACAAAAAATGAACATAGAATGATTAATTTTCAAAATATTCTGCTTTTGTTAAAAATGCTTCTATTATATTATTTTGCCTGTAAATAGTTCAGACCTCTGTAGAGAGGCTCAACTAGAATTTTTGAAATATATAACTTAGAAGTGGATTCATCCATGTTTTACGACAACAGAGGGGAGAAATTTTAAGAAAAAAACGCCGATAGTTATTTCAATGGGTTGTAACTCTGAAATAGTTCAGACTCTTTGGAGAAGTCTTTACTGTATATAAGCAAAATATTATTATTTTAGAAGCATTCTTTATAAAAGTTGAACATTTTGAAAAAAAGGTTATTCTAGGTTAAATCTTTTGGCAAAATATTGTATTTAAATAAATTTGTTTTGTCAAAATGTCCTTAGAACAATTTTATATATGTATTCTAATCTAAGTGACACTAAATATCATGAAAATTATTCATTTATGCGCTTTTTAAAAATCACGGTTCCGAACGTAGTCGGATACCTTAAAAGTAACTATAATTGGGCCTTTTTGACAAACATTGCATAGTTTGTAGAAAAACAAAGAATTTCTTCGCTGAAATTCATTAATTTAAGCAAGACCCATTTTTGTTTCTTTTTTGCTTTTTAAAAAAGCAAAAGTATTAAACATTATGAAATTTATAAAGGAATAATTATAAATTATATCATTTATTAGATTCATTTCCATTCAAACTGACAGTAAAAAAACCAAACACATGTATGAATAATCTTCAACCATAGATTAACTCATCCTTGTGAATACAAGACACTAGGCAAGTATCTTTAATGAAATTGAAAAAAATTTATCTTTATAAAACACGCCAAACACGACATTTGAACGGTATCGAACTCCAGTCACGTCATGGATTAGAATATTATTCATTTCACATCAACCTCACGTTTCCAGCCTGAAATGTTTTTCTTGGCGCTCTACACCTAGGGGTAATTCTCTAAATGGAATATTTCGCACTGTTGCCAGCCAGTCGAGCGATATATCAGAGGCATACGAAAGATACTCTGTTGCGTTTCTAAGTTGACACATGCGAAATGGCTTCTTTTCAACTAATTCCCCACAGGACAGAGACGATTCACAACCACTTGGCGAGTTTGGCGATACGGTGGCAGAATTAGAAATAGGTGTTGTTGGGTAATGTGACGTTGTGTATAGGTTTGTGTTGTACAAACAGGTGAAGGGAAGCTACACGCCCATGTTCTTGAATATTCATGTGATGTAATGTAATGTATGGTTAGAAAAGATTAATGGATAGGTTGCGTCCTGAATTGCTGTTGCTTTCAACATTAAGGCAGACGACAAACGAAGATGAAATGATTGTATTTTGCTAACTTTATGTAATTAGTCACAATAGAATTATTCTTGTCGCATGTTGTCTCATAATAAGTTGCGATTCATTTTTTCGATACACGTTAAAGAAAATGGTAAACTGAATTTTATCGTATCGAAAAATTATGTTCCGGATTTGAGATTTATTTCAGTTTTTGTTTCTACATTTTGTATCCTTTTTTTATTTTCCTCTACTGATTTCACTTTTACTATAAGTCCATATTTATTTTATGTAGCTGCATATAAATGTATAGAGTTGAAGTGAAATGCATTTTTAATCTTATTATTTAAGTCAGTTCTCGATACTGTCAAAGAGCCAAACACAGAGTTTTAAGCTCAAATCTACCTATTAGGTTATACCATATGCAATTGCCAATCTCCATCAGTGCGTTTTTGAGATCTTTTTTTAAATGTCTTTTTTATACATTTATGTATTATATATCATGTAAAAGCAAATCCCTTGCTCTTTCTTATTTGATATGTCTTAGTTAAAATATTTTAATTTATCTATAATTTTATATGCAGTAGCTGCCCGAACCATCAATGCCGCATTTGAAGACGGCTCAGTAAACGAACGTGCCATTCGATATTGGTATGCGAAATTCGAATCTGATGACGAGAGTCTCACAAATAAAGACCGGGACAGGGCGGAAACAGTTGTGGACAACGAAGTCCTACAAACAATAGTTGAACAAAATCCTGGTAATACTGATAGAGACTTCGCAGAAGGACTAGGCGAAATTTCTACAACAATTTCCCGTATAAATAAAAAGGATTGACTAAGTTTAAAAAAAATGGATAAATGGTTTCCTCATGAATTGAATGAGAATAAAAAAAAAAAACGTTTGAAACATCTTCCTTACTTCGCGACCAAAATAGAGATGGCGATTCTTTCGGAACAAGATAGATTTTTAAATCGATTCGAATCGTAATCTGATGAATCGATTCACAAAAAAAATATAGGTCTAAAAGATCGATTTCTAACAAATCAATTTTCTTTCAAGTCTGCATTTGCAATGTAAATATAAATCCATTTTGTAAAAAGCAAGAAATATAACATAATAAACTATCTTTTATCTGTAAAATCAGGGAATTTTTTAGTTCAAGGAATTCGACAATCGCAATTTTTTTTTATTACCAAATAAAAGTATCAGGTATAAAGGAAGACATTTATTTTCTAAATGTATTTGTTACATTTAAAAGTTCAGAAAATAGGTAACATAGCTTATAGTTCCCAATGCTTAATATCTAAGCTTTTTAAAAATAACTGTCAATCATGTCTACTGAGATCTAAGTGGATCATCTCATCTCTTGAGATGTTGCTGGCAATCGAAAAAAAGCCGCTCACAAGGAGCAGATGATCCCATGATACTCATATACATCATGGCTATTGAGTGAACGTGATGATAAATAGTTTTTTTTGTTCTTGCCATTAAAGTACAGAGTCATACTTCATATACACAACTTCCTGCGATAAATAGTGTTTAAATTCTTCGTTTTTACCAAATATGCCTAAAATCTTTCGGTTTTACCAATTTTATGGTTTTTACCAAAAGCAGAAAAAAAAATCGAATGTCGATTTTCTAGTATTAAATATCGATTCACTGAATCGATTCAGGTAACATACCGATTTAAAAAATCGATTTTTTGGCCCAAGAAATCGATTTTTCGATTAATCGATCTCAGATCGCCATCCCTAAACCAAAACAATCCGTTTCTAGATTGAATTATGATATCTGACGAAAAGTGAATTCTGTACAACAACCGGCGATGGTCAGAACAGTCGTTGGATGCCCAAAAACTACGCAACACTTTCCGAAATCCCAGCTCCATCCAAAGATAGTTATGATAACTGTTTGGTGGACCTCAGCCGGTTTGGCGGTCCACACCTGGTTTGATCCGCCGCAGCTTTCTAAACCCAGCCGAAACCATCGCAGCGGGTTAGTATTGTAATGAAATGCACCAGAAACTGGCACGTAAACAGCCGGCATTAGTCAATAGGAAAGGCCGAACTCTTCTCCACGATAATGCTACATTGTATGTTATAATGATCCTTCATCAAAAGTTGCACGCATTGGGCTACGAAACTCTAGACAATCCACCATATTCACAACTCCGGATTATCATTTTTTCATACATCTGGATAATTTTTTGCATGTGATGATGATTGTTGATTTTTATCAGCGCAAGAGCCAAGCTGCGCCACACATTCGTTAGTATATTAAAAATTTTAAAAATATATACACACAATATATATAATATATATGTATATATATATATATATATATATATATATATATATATATATATATATATATATATATATATATATATATATAAGGGGAAATGCTTCAGAAATCCAAGGGATGCTAAAAAGGCATTCAGTGAGTTAATCATCTCTTATAACTGTTGAATTTTATGATACCGGCATAAAAATAACTTGTTTCCCGTTGATAAAAGTTTGTTAAAGCTAAGGGTTCTTTATTTTGAATAATAAAGCTTGTTCTCTCTCTCTCTCTCTCTATGTAAAAAATAAACTTATTTAAAGTAAGACCATAAAAATCACGACATTTCATTTATTACAATATTATACATACATAATGTTTTAAGTAAACAAATCAATCTTTTGTAAAAAAAAAAGTTTTATTAAGCCAGGAATCGACACATCTGTCGCTGAGAAAAAAATGACACCAAGTGAAGATTATAATTGGGTTGACTACTTATGCTCAGAACTGTTAAATAACTGTTTTTAGTTTATTTGTTGTTCCTGAAAGTTAAGAATGGCATATGGAGACTATACGAAATAATGATCTAGGGTTAAAAGTGTTTTGTTTCGAATATCTGTTCTGAGAAATAATTGGGTGTTTGATTTAAGACTTGAAGATTTACGGAAAATAAAAGTTAAGTGGTAAATAGGAGATTTTGTCTTATATCTAATTTAATTATCCTTACATATATATATAAGAGATAAGCGACACACATTCATTCACTCATCACAAGATATCTTGAACTGTTAGGCCTACATAATTGAAATTTGGCAGGCGCGTTCCTTTCGTTGAGTATAGATCCATTAAAAAAAGGTTTTGTGAACATCGGCTACCAAGTTCCGTTTTTAACAATTCACTCACAGACTTGTAATTTTATAGATATTTTTTATTCCTTAGAAATTCGCTAAAAATGTGTTTCACGGAAATAAACACCGTTGCGCTGCTTTATAGTGCTGAGTCAATAATTATCCACTCACGCAGAGGAGACAAATACAGGGTGGTCCCGAATTCATGGTACAAACTTTAAGGGTAGGTAAAACACATTGTGTGTAACAATCATTCATTGTACAGGAATGCGTCGGCGCAAGTTACGCAGTGAGGCACAAATACAAAAAAACAAGAGACAAAAGGAAAGACAGAGCGTTTTTTGAAAGCATCGTTGACATTAACTGTTCATAAATGTTCGACACATGAGCTATTAAGTCCAGCTGCAATGCAAATTGCAACACCTCCCACTGGCACTGCCGGATTCAAAGCTTGTGTTCGCTGAAAATGAAAGAGGTGTAAGATATTTTTGCTTAACCCTCTAACGAGCATATAGCTAAAATACAATTTTCTGTGTTAAAGTAATTGATAAATGTAATGTTTTCATCCCCTATAAACATTATTTAGTCACAAAAAATATTTAATCATGGTTTTTTATCCTGGGTGGTGGCTAGACGTTAGAGCCACTGCGCATTTAGGACATTTAACTTACTTTTCAGGACAGAGAGAAATAAGGACTCATATTACAGTAAACTTTTTATGAAAATTCACATTTATTTAATAACTATTTCAATAACAATTAAATACAAAGTATAAGTGTAATTTAATTATAATGGAATAATTGTACAACATTACTTAGAAAATATATAGAATACTTAAAATATACATTGAATTTGGTGTATATGCACATTTTATATTTTATTTAATTTAATTATGAAAAGTTAGAAATAAAGTAATATGTTTGAGAATTTAAATGAGTTGATTCCAAAATTTGATGAGCTATTTACTGTGGAACTTCATAATATGCAAACGTTTTCTTCGAGCAGGAAAGCTGTAATGAAAGATTTTCGAACCCGAGAATCTTGTACCACATATTGTAAACAAAGTTTGTTTATATTTCCGATCCCCAACATTCTCGCATGATTCTAACTGTTCTCTCTCGAGTGGAGAAAAGCGAAAATTTCTAGGTCATTGTTCTGTTCTATGTGGGCAGTGGATAGAACCTCTATCGTCATATAAAAGCTTTCCAAAAACCTAAATAAAACTTTTTTTAATTGCACATTTGCTTAATTCATTCAGATGGGAGAAAAGTATACTTAAGACATGTTGAAATTTTTTTTCAAAGATCAGAAATCTTATTTATAGTAATCAAAATACAAGTTGTAGATTGACACCGAGAAAAACTTTTTAACTACCCATCAGAGGACAGGAAATGCTAAAAAAGAGGTAGCGTGCTGCCCTCCGTATTATTTTTCATGCATTTAAGCTTCCATTAACGCATATAGATAGACTAAATATTCAACACCCGTTTTGAGAAAAAATTTTAATATGTGGCTAGACGTATTAGCCACTGCCCGCAAAAGGGTTAACACTATGCAAACAGTCTGATGAACCACACTTACGTGATGAGCAACAGTTTTTACTCTTGACTCGTCTATCATCCACAATGTTCAAGATGCTTTCTTCTATGGGTACAGCTCTTCGTCGACCAGCATAATATCTGGTAACTTGAAACGAACATGTTTCACCGAGTTGACGATGTAACCACTGAAAAATTCTACGATCCGGCATTCGTCGAACAGGAAACTGCTTGTGATACATTCGTAGAGTAGCTCTGCCGTTACCAATTGCACGACCGTACATACAATGCATAGTCTGCATATTTGGCATAGGTGAAGTCTTCCATAGTAGATGTCAGCACAATTGCGAATGGCGCTTTTACCTACTGAGATGCATCATGTTGAAAGGCGGCTAGACATCTACTGCCCCCTAGCGGCAACGCAACCAACCCTTAACTCCATTTCTCTTTTCTTTTATTCTCCCTGTTTGCGCCTCACCGCGTCATTTACGTCTATACATTCCTATACATTAAATGATTGTTACAATATCCTGTATCTACCCTTAAAGTTTGTACCATGAATTCGGGACTACCCTTTATATTTTAGGCCCCCCTCGTTAATTTTGAGTGGCCGCGGTAGCCGAGTGGTATAGGTCGTGGTTGGCTTTGTCACAAGTTCGAGCGCAGTACCACTAAAGACCCACCGTGTAGGGCAGCGATACACGCTAAATCTGTCGAGAGCTGAAACGTCCTCCGTTGGTTTGGTGTAGTAGTTAGGAGATAGGGGGTGCCAGCTCAGGTGTCGTCCACGTCACTTGACCATGGTTCAAAATTACGTGGTCCGTCGCCAAAAGCCCTCGAGTAGCTGAACAGTGAGACGTTAATATTCACTCACTGGTTAACTTTGAAGATATAAATCCTATTTTTAAAATACACGTATTCACGCCATCTTTCTTAAAACTTAAAATAAGGTGCTATTTTATTTTGAGTTACAATAATACACACACAGTTAATGTGTATTGTGAAAATAAAGTCATTAAAACCTTATATTAGCGCTAACTAGATGATACAGCATCCCGAGGCTAAATTAATTATTTAAAAGTAGTATAGATCTCATAGAAATCACGAGTTTCTCTCGAAATAGCAGAAATCGTTTCTATTCATACGATTTGAACCAGTCTTTTTATTAGGTAGAATTTCCAGAGAAGAATGCATTTCTCTGTTTTTGGGTGCATGACATTTGCATACTGAAACAAGAGTCTTTCCCATGGATCTCACTCAGACAAAGAATGTTTAAACAACACCAGGACAAAAAAAAAGAAGGAAATGAGACGCTCAGAGAGAATGGAGAAGTGCTTAGGACAGTTAGATCTAGAAATAGCTTTTGAGAGTCGCAAAGAATTTGGCGTACTTCATTTCTCAAATTCGTACATCGTTCCCCAAATTCTTTTGAGAAAGAGAGAGAGAGCGAGTAAATGGTTGAAAGGAATGAAATGGATTAAAATAAAATAAGCATGAACAATTTGAAATTTAATGCTTAGTAGCAGCAATATTTAAAGTTATATTATCGGTTTGAATAATTCGTGCTATATTAAATAAAAGTATGCAAATTTAAAAAACCGAATGAGATAATGAACATATTATATTATAACAGAAGTAATATAAAAAAATTTAAGTCAATTCCTACTAAGAAACAACAAAGACAAATTTTATTTTATAGTTTCTTTTTATCAAATAATTATTAATAATATAAATATGTGTATACATATGGCATAATCACAATATAAGTGGTAATTAATTTCTATTAATTATCATTTAAGTCTCGTATTGGCATCCAAAACAATCGTGTATTAAAAATTTCAGTTCAACTGAATGCTTTAAAACGGGAGAAAAAAAAATCTTTTAAAGTTTTGATCCAAGTTGCTAGAAAGGAAGCCAAGATGAATGTATCTGTAATTCTTTAAGTAATTAGTTTCAGTCAATTAATTTTAATTAATTAGAATTAAATTTTTATATTGTTACACAAAATAATCGTGTATAGAAAATTTCAGCTCAAATGAGCGTTTTAAAATGCGAGAAAAAAAACTTTTTAAAGTTTTGACACAAGTCGCCAAAAATGATGCCAACGTAGCTGTATTTGTAATTCTTTGAATAATTAGTTTAATGAATTAATTTATTTTGATTATAATAAAATTACCGTATTGTCATCCAAAATAATCGTGTCTATAAAATTTCAGCTCAATTGAGCGCTTTAAAATGTACTTTATTAAAGATTGAAAGTTTAAACAAGATAAATATATAGAGAGTGTGAGCTAATAGTAGGAATTGAAAAAACACATATAAATATTCATTTTAGAGTATAAAAATGAACACTGAAATCAATAAAAAAAAAGCTGTGTTGAAAATCGTACTAAAGTTATTATGTTCGTACGAAAGCTTAAATTTATTGTAAAATACTGTAATACTCTTAAGGTGACAGACTACATTCGGAATCGTGATTATGAAAAGGCATGTAAATGAATAATTTTTGTTGTTAAGTGTCAATTGAGTCAGAATACACAAATAAAATTGTTTTAAGAATATTATTTCCGAAAAAAAAAGTTTAAAAGTAATTTTTTTTGCAAAACATGAAGAAAGAATAACAATTTTTCAAAAGGAAATATACTTGGATAATAATATTTTGCCTATATATAGCCAATACTTTTGCACAGAACCTTATAAGATTTTTGAGAAATTGACATTATTTTCAGAATTACCATCAATTGAAATAATAATCAGTTCGTTTCATTTTATGGATTATATTTTGTTTTCAATGGACTATATGCATTATTTATACAATCATGTGTTCCTCTTTGAATTCAAAACAAACTAAGATATTAGACACGTACTTGTTGTTCTACTTGTAAAAATTAGATGCAATTAGATTCCAGTTAGTAAATTGGGTAAAAATGTTCAAACATTGAAATCAATCAAAAAATTTTTACCTAATTTTTTTTTTTAAAAAGTATATTACATGTGTATTTTTAAATTGTGTGCATTCTGTTTACCTACATACACGTTATTATTATTGACAAATATGTATTATTATATGTATTATTTTTTCCGTCAAAAGGAAACGTTGACAACAGGTAAACGCATGATTTCACTCGTATTTATCATGACTCTGACGTCACATGAATTTTTGAACTGATTGGTTGGAAATACGTGATTGTTGTTATCATATGATTATGACGTCGCTTGAATTTAGCTCATTGAAAAGAGCTTATATCAAAGCCGTTTTGACATTTAGAGCTGAACAAAACTTTTATTTCTATTTCAAATGTACGAGGGAAAGTAAAAAACTAAAGGGGCTTTTGAAATTTCTCTTTCTAAGGTTTGGCAACAGTGCTAGTATACAGCGCTGGAATAAGGGGTAGTAAGTAGGCACGACTTCTACTCAACGTATCACTCGTTGTAGTCGTTGGGGTGTAGCAGACTGTTCAAAATGGCGGTTTCATAGTCGATCTTCTCCAAGGAGGATAGAAGGGCAATGGTTCGCTTTTTTGTTTGTGGAAGTTGTGAAACCTGCGGAAATTACTCGTCACACACAAGCGCAGTACGGTGACAACTGTTTATTTCGAAGCAAGATCTACACTTCTTAACAGAGAAGAATTTCTTGTGTGACGACGAAAGATCGGGCAGCTCATCGACGTCAACCCCTGAGGAGAATGTGGAAGTCATTGAGGAAATGGAGGTGAATATCCCAAGAACAGAACCCACGATAATTGCGTTCGTAGCCGAGTGACATGACCACTAGACAAAAGTGATCACCCCTGTCTCGAAGTTGTTACTGGCTTGCGAAGATACCTCTACAGTACTCCTCCACCAGTGAGTTGGTGGTTAGGCAAATGAACGATATATTTATTGTGGCGAGCGTGTGAGTTGTTGCTGTTCATTGGTGGTGTTGCGTCAAGTGAGTCTGACGACTTCGGTTGTTGCTTTAAGGGAGTCTGACATCTTTTGGTTGCTCTTGGTGTGGGTAGATAGTGCCACGACAAATCAGAAGGTAGCGTTTTTCTTAATTAAGCCAAGGTCACCAATGTGGTGGCGCAAATTCGGAGGACAGAACCTGCGACGTTCGCGTTCATAGCCAAGTAACATGACCACTAGACAAAAGTGATCACCTCTGTCTCGAGGCTGTTACTGGCTTATGAAGATGTCACGACAAGGATAGAGGGATGGAAGGGATGACTAGTATCCAGCGCACACAGGTATCCCACCTTCCTCGAACACAGAGCAAATCACTGTCCTCCTTTCCTCCTTGATACAGATAAAAAATGAAGCTGACATGTTGAATGGTGTGCTACACTCCAGCGATTACGAGGGCGTAAAGAGTGGTACGTTGTATAGTTGTGTTGCCGACTATCTCTCATTCAGTGCTGGATGAGCCAAACTGGACTGCTGCCAAAACTTGGAAAGAGAAATTGAAAAACATCTCTTTACTTTTTGACATTTCATCGTATTTATTTAATCTAGTTAATTATTTCATTCAATTACAGTTTATAAATGGAAATTTCTGTACGAATTTCTTTCATTATATTCAAAACAAGGTGAACTGAAATCTAGATGAAAATTCCAGAGTTTTAAAAATAACAAACTCTAATTCAAGGAAAACTTATCATATACTTGATCTATTAATAATTTTGAATGCCTTATACAGTTAACTGTAAACAAATCATAGCTCTTACACCTTTCCTTTATCAACACTGATTCAATTCAGTTTCCTAACTCTTTGCGTAGGAAGTGCAAATTTAATACAAAAGTAATTCCATCCTTCGAATCAACATCTTTTAACTAAATATTCAATTGTCTGATTTTAAAATGAGGAATTGTAGAAATCACTTGAATATTTATTCTCTCAGCTCCCTTTGATGACACGTCTAGGGCATGCTTCTGGTGAGTTAAGCTCTTAATCATTTCCCAGCGATTTCTAACTCGGCACTTGAAAGCTTAAATGAATGTATAGGTACATGTTTGCGAAGGTATGAATAAGAATGAAGGTGGGAAGCAGATAATGATTGAAAGAATTTGAGTGGGACGAAGAAACAGTTAACTGTGAAGTAATTAGGATGGTGAATACTACAGTATAAAGTAATTTAAGTGCACGTTCTTTAAGGTTGAAAGGTTTTTTTGATGTTGTACATGATTAGATGTGGAAAGTGTTTATTTATTTCGTGTTTACTATTCATTAAAGAGAGGAGATATTGTAGAAGAAATTTGTGTGGGAAGTGGAGTGAATCCAGTCGTAAATATGAGTTTGAGAATTATGAGGATGTATTAGTTTGCATAGTGTAGGAGGCGTTTTATTCTTATTTAATTACGGAGCGAGATGTATATATATATATATATATATATATTTAAATATATAAAAACAATCACAATTATCAATTTAAAAATTGAAATATATGAATCCCAAAATACCAAAACACTTCAGAATATCAATGGCGAATATAAAAGATAATGTTCTATCATTTTCAAACAAAATTAAAAAATTATAAAATAAAATAAAAATTTATAAAATATCCAAGTGCAATCTCGGACTTAGGACCGATAAGTGGGGTTAAACTAGTTTGATGGCGCCAACCTTCCCCTATTGCAACTTGGTAATTTAATTGGAAAATTTTCAAATTTCAGAAAAAAAAAAAATTAAAAAGTTAAAAATTAAATCATTTTACTTGAAAAATAAAACTATTCGCCATCACATTCCGAAAGATATTGCAATATTAAAATTTAAAAACAATTTAGTACATATTATAAGTGAACCCTCAAACTTCCAAGATTATGCACACATCTTTAAAATAGTTGTAAAGGTAGAAAAAATAAATTCCTGATCCGAAAGTTCAAATCAAAAATATTTGAGATCCGAAAGTTCAAATCAAAAAATTATCTAAAATCAAAAAGTTCAAGTTAAAAAAATCCGAAAGTTCAAGTTAAAAAATCCGAAAGTTCAAGTTAAGAAATCCGAAAGTTCAAGTTAAAAAATCCGAAAGTTCAAGTTAAAAAATCCGAAAGTTCAAGTTAAAAAATCCGAAAGTTCAAGTTAAAAAATCCGAAAGTTCAAGTTAAAAAATCCGAAAGTTCAAGTTAAAAAATCCGAAAGTTCAAGGTAAAAATCCGAAAGTTCAAGTTAAAAAATCCGAAAGTTCAAGTTAAAAATCCGAAAGTTCAAGCTAAAAAATCCGAAAGTTCAACTTAAAAATCCGAAAGTTCAAGTTAAAAAATCCGAAAGTTCAAGTTAAAATATCCGAAAGTTCAAGTTAAAATATCCGAAAGTTCAAGTTAAAATATCCGAAAGTTCAAGTTAAAATATCCGAAAGTTCAAGTTAAAATATCCGAAAGTTCAAGTTAAAATATCCGAAAGTTCAAGTTAAAATATCCGAAAGTTCAAGTTAAAATATCCGAAAGTTCAAGTTAAAATATCCGAAAGTTCAAGTTAAAAATCCAAAAGTTCAAGTTAAAAAATCTGAAAGTTCAAACTAAAAATTTCTAAAACCGAATGTTCACATTAAAAACACAGTATATTCACAAATGAATAGAGTAAATCATTAAAAATACAGTATATTCACAAATGAATAGAGTAAATCATTAAAGACTCACCAAACAGTATCCCATATATATATATAATAAAATTAAATAGTTAAATTTGATTTAAAGTACAGTAGTAATAATCCATTAGACAGTGTGAAAGGTTGACATCTTTGAAAAATCAAATGTTCAAGGTGTTAAGAGGAGATGGGATGCAAAATGAACTAAAATATTTTTATTGATAAAGTATTTTACAAATGCCAGGCCATTGACTATCAGGTCATTAGGCAACGGGCTCTCCAATACCTTTTTACAATGCAGTTAAGATCATTCAGTGCAGAGCACTCGTCCAAATGAGCGTCAGTCATGTCTTGTCCAGTGTCACACAAAACGCAGATAGGTGAAGTCATTAAATTAAAACGAAACAGATGAGCACAAAGGCAGTCATGTCCGGTTAAAAATTTAGCCACAGCAGCTGCACGAGGAGAACTTGGAATACCGTGGGATTTCTTACATAGTGTACTCCAAGGCTTATCAAGAGCAACACGAGAAGCTGTAAGGCGAAATGATTCCCTAAAAATCCTTTTAATTTCCAGTTTGGCAGAATGAAGTGTCAGGTCTCTGCGAAAGTTCTGAAGGATACCCGTTCCCTTTTTTGCCAAAAAGTCTGCCCTCTCATTTCCCCAAAGACCACAGTGGGATGGTACCCATTGAAAGACGATCTTTCCTTTTATCTTTCCCAGGAGTTCTCTACAGTTCTGCACACGTAAACAATTATTCTCATTATAGTTGGACAAAGCCTGAAGGGCAGAAGTAGAATCTGAAAGAATTACAGCTCTTTCAATGGGGGGGGGGGAAGACGAACAGCAAGTTGCTGAAGGGCTATATGTATAGCTTCAACCTCACCATCAAAGTGAGTTGTCAAAGGGCCGGCGTGTAAATAGAAGGAGAAGAGGTGACTAAAAACACCAATGCCAACGCCTTGGACAAAGTCCAAGAGTGAGCCATCTGTGTAAATGTGAAGCCACTCCTCCGGTGGGAAGCGGGTATTGATAGTTTCCAAAGCTATAGCGTGATTATTGATAAAGTACTATCAGAAAGATTTCATATAATTAAAATTATTATTTTTAAAAAATACAAGGGGATACCTCATGTCCAGGGGACCAAACCTCTTTTTACAAATTATACAACTTTTCATACTCATCACTCAAATTGTGCAACTATAATTTACATGTATTAAGCATAGAGCATATTTTGAGTAATTATTATTTTATCTTCTGCCCTAATTAATGTTTTATATTTTAATGTAATTATTGTTTCATCTAAAAATAGTGTAAATAATTTATATCTGGATGTTTAATTCGTTAATATTACTTTATGTTGTATTTATTTTATGATACAAATTGTAATATTCGCAAGCAACGTCGTCCCTTACATTACAATGACGTTTCAAAGGGAACTTGGCAGAATATTGGCGATGAAGCGACTTTCATTTTTGGTGACTTGGCGGTCGTATGGATTAGCTTCTCGAAATTACTAAAGAAATCTATTACTTCACGATTAATAACGGAAGCGGATTTTTCGAGTGAGTGAGAGAGTGAATATTAAAGTCGCACTGTTCAGCTACACTAGTGCAGACGACACCTGAGCAGACACCCCCTCTTCTAAATACCACACCACACCATTGGGAGGACTTTTTAGCTTTCGATAGATTTAACGTGCATCGCTGCCCTACACGGTGGGTGTTTAGTGGTACTGGTCTGGAACTCATGACAAGGTCAGTCACGATCCGATACCTTGACCACTCGGCTACCGCGGCCTGTGAATTTTTCGAGAAAGCGCTGGAAAGTAGGAAGGGATCCCTTGGCAAATCGTTCTTGGCATTCCCCTTCAGTTAAAATAAACTTTTTATGTTATATTTTTACTAACTATATCTATGTATAAATAAATATATTACAGCCTCACGACAATTTTTTTTTACATAGAGTGAGAAAGAAAACAGACGTTGTTTTTTTAAATTACGTTTTTTCCCCACCTAAGCTGATTCGTGGCTTATACACGTAAGAGAAAGAAGTATAAGATAATAAGAAATGTAAATATAATTAAATTATTTGTGGAAAGAGAAAAAATCTTCAGTATTGGTATTTACGAATAATATTTGGTTATATTTTTTGAAGAATAGGTTGTCACAGTAGGCTAGCTAGAATATTCGAGAAATAAACATTACATAAAAATACCAACTGTAAAACAGTAGAGTCTCAAAAACTCGGCCTAATGCCGACCAAAGGGTAGCCTGAGTTTGTCAAAATCCCGGAGTATTAAGAATAGGTGCGCGTTGTTTCCTTAGAAAGCATTGTACTGCCTTTGTATGCATTGTTTGCTTGTGGAAACAACAAAAACTAAACTGTACAATTACATAAAGGAAAAAAATACTTAGTTTATGTATTTATTACATGAAAATGAAAATTCATGGATACACAACATACAATAATTTACCTGATCAGACACACTTAAAAAAATACTCTATGAAGTCATGAAGCGCGTGCGCTATCTATGATGAAAATAAAGTAGCTGACTTTAAACAACAGCAGCCAGTTTTTACAAAGAAATATGTATTGTCTTGTTGTCCTCCGTACTACTCTCTGCATATTGCTGCTTCATCACGAAGATGAGGAAGAAGCACTATGTCCATTACTGACACACCTTGTTGTTCAAAATTCCAAAGGTCGGTTTCGACAATCTTTAGCCCCTCACTATGTGATATCTTAGGATTTCATTCGGTGTTTTTAACATTAACGCAGTGTTTCTCAAACTGTGGGGCACGCCCCCCTGGGGGCGCGATAAACCTACTAGGGGGCGCGAGCATATCGAAAATAAAAGATTCAAAAAAATTCATTTACTGGAAGGAAGTAAAACAAAATACTTTCTGACATAATAAAAATACACATTTACACGGATTTAATTTATATATATGATCTGCGATATTACGTCATCAAAAATAAAAGCTTCTACTTCAAAAGCTCATTAGCTATCTTTGATACTATAACCAAATAAAAAAACATCGCATTTGATTTGCTGTAATCCCATGATGAGAATTTTTTTTATTACGTTTTCTTTTCAAACCATAAATGCTACTCTTTCAGAGAAAAAAAGCAAAACCGAGATTCATAATCAAACCATTTTTTAGGAAGATAAAAAATTCATCACTGTTATATATTATTGCCATCAGCTGTAGGCAGCAGAATGTATTTGCTGCGGTTTGACCTTTGAACTTACTTGTACGGTTAGTTACATCCCTGCTCTTATTTATTTGTTTTTTCATTTAGGGAAGTTGTAAATAAACTATTTCTGCTGCGCTTTTTTTCTTGTAAAATATTTTTATGATTTTTGGAAAAGCACAGAGAGCACTTTGAAGGATTACTAGGCCAAGATTAATTTTTATGAGTATTCCTAAACATATAGAGCATAATGAAAAACATTTTACATAATTTTTTAGAACATCCATATTGTAAAAAATACACTTTCAATCCGGGAGCGGTCACGCCGAGCACAGAGTGCACGAAATCGGTAATACTGGCAAAACTGTTTAATTGTTACCGATGGCCCGGGCACTATCCTCCTGTTTGACAGTCTTATCGTGAACTAAAATATATTTGTCACATATCTCCCTCTTTTTTGGAAATGAAAAACGTTTTTTTACAATCTTAAGGTACTTGTTTTGACTGAGTTCCCGGTGTGCTAACTTTTTTTCCGAAGTATTTTCTGTGTCCTTGAAACTAGGTGAGTATATTTTCTCTTAATTAAATTATTCACTGGAATTACGATTTTTATTGTGTACAATAAAAATAATTATCAAAAAGGATTGGGGTGACTCAATAACCCCGCTTGACCATTAGTATCGAGTGCACGCCTGCTCTAGGGTTAAACATGTTGAAATCGTTTCGATTTAAATATTAAAAATAACACAATTATTCTTCATCGGAATTTTATATTATTGTTCATTTTTCAACATCAATTCTAAATGCTAATTCTGTGAGGCTTAAAATTACAGTTAGCTTAAAACTAATTATAATTTGAACAATCATTTTAAAAAAAATCATTTTACATTTTTGTAAATATTGTCACGCACTTGGCTTTACTCTTCTTACAATTCAGCGATTATATCAATAATGTTTTATTTTCTTATAAATGAACTTGTGAAAAGAGCGGGTACTTCAGTCGGTATTCTTTTAATGTATCAGTGCTGCACAGATTATTTTATAACTAATTAATTAATACTAAATGAAGAACAAATTTAATAAGTATTAGCGACTTTCATGGGCTTGTCTTACAGAGCATAGTTTTTCAAAGGACTGATTCAGAGTTCTTTTTCTATATTTAGCTGATATCATCTATATTTTGTCTTTTAAGCAGCCACCGCATTTTGCAATATATTTCAATTTAAAAATTAGAGAAAGGAAAATAAACATAATAATTATCCTATTACTTAATTTTTTTGCTTAAAAGTAACATATACAAAATTTAATACTTATGTCATGAATTTGTACGCTTTATATTAAAGATTGTTGCTTTGGCGTCAAAGTGCATTATTATTGCATTCAGTACATGATTAATATATAAGGGGGTGCGGTAAAAATTGTGATTGAAAAGGGGGGCGCCAGTATTGAAAGTTTGAGAAGCACTGCATTAAAGTCGTCCTTATTTTTGGGTATTTTTTCATTAACTGTGACAGTAGCGAATAATTTCCTCATTGGAAATCTTGCAAAGGTATGGTCGAGTTATCCGTACTGACGAGTTATCAAGTGCCGAGTTTTCGGAACTCTACTGCATTTTCAAATACTGTTTGAAAAGTTACAAAGTATTACAGAATGTGTTTGAAATAAAAGTCTCAATGCTCCATATAATAGCTTTTTAGAAGAGAATGTTTCAAAAGAAGTACAATGTGTCTGAGCTTAAAGTATCCAAAAGTAATAGCTTATTAAGACGGAACTACCCATCAGTTTGTAATAAACTGTTCATCCGTGGATTGGAAATCACACCGAGAGCTTTTGGTTCTAGTCCGATCGGCCACACGTGCGTGCATTGTTCGGCAATCACATACGATAAACTCGTTACACTGATTTCATTAGTAAAGACGTGGAAGCCACAGCAAAAGGTGCATTGCGTACTTTGGTTAACGGAACTTAAATCAGTCACGCGTGTACAGCGACGTATTCAAACAGAATGGAATGTAAATCATCCGTCATCAAAATGTATGTACTAATGGAAAAGGAGTTTAAAGGATACGATAATTTTGGTATCTCAAAATAGCAAGTATTCTTAAGGTATCCGACTACGCGTTTGGAACCGTGGTTTTCAAAAGCGCATAAATGGATAATTTTCATGATATTTAGTGTCCCTTAGATTAGAATATATGCATAAAATTGTTTTAAGGACATTTTGACAAAGAAATTTATTTAAATACTATATTTTGTCAAAATATTAACTTAGAATAATCTTTTTTCCAAATGTTCTCCTTTTTTGAAAAATGCTTCTATTGGAATAATATTTTGCCTGAATATAGCTCAGATCCCTGTTCAAAGGCTCAACTAGAATTTGTGAAATATATAACTTAGAAGTGGGCTTATTCATATTTTACGAAAACAGAGGGGAACAATTTTAAGAAAAAAATGCGAATAATTATTTCAATTGGTATTACTCTGAAAATAATGTGAATTTTTTAAAAATTCTAATTGAGCGTCTGTAGAGCGGTCTGAGCTATATACAGGCAAAATACACTGATGAACAATTGCTAAGGACGGATAACACTATCATCCATAGCAACCACAAAATGAAAGGATGCAAAATGGGGAAAATTAGAATAAGTACGGGATATTACTAAGAAGAAGTATAAGTATGCAAATTTTTTTCCATGTCTGTTCATCACGTGATAGCGTTCATAAGAGATTTAAAGGTTTTGACGCGTGTGGACAGTTGTTGTTTCAAGTCAAAGTTTTACAGGAAAGATTTAATAGACGAACTTAAAATTTTTGGCATGTCTTCCCGACATCACATAGATGATTTTATGCGTGGCCGAATTATTGGAAAGATCGAAAAAGGGCGAAAAATAACAGATGTTGCCAGGGAGTTCGACATCGCTCACAGCGTTGTTTCAGGGCCGTGGAAGTCATTTAAAACTACTGGAATGTGTAGTAGACGGTACGGGGGAGGTCGTGTTAGAAGTACGATGCCTGCAGAAGACAGATATATCGTCCTATCAGCAAAGAGGAACAGGCGCACCACAGCTCAGCAGGTGGCAAATCAGTTTCTTGCTGCCTCGGGAAAGCAGATCTCCCGAAAAACTGTTGCCAGACGTTTGAGGGGAGGAGGACTATACGCACGCAGACCTGTTGTGTGTGTCCCATTGACCAGACAGCACCGTACTGCCCGTTTGCAATGGTGTCGTGAGCATCACAATTGGACTGAACAGGACTCGGCATGCGTACTATTCTCAGATGAGAGTAGGTTCAGTCTGTCATCGGATTGTAGACGCCAACTGATCTGGCGCGAGAGTGGTACTGTTTATCGTCCAGAAAATATCCAGGAAAAGGACCGATATCCGACATGCAGTATCATGGTGTGGGCCGGCATCATGATCAATGGCCGCACGCGCCTACATGTGGTTGCGAATGGGACTATGACGGGCCAACGATACATTGATGAAGTTCTACTTCCTCATGTTCGTCTTTTCCGTGGTGCTGCCGGTGATAAATTTGTTTTTATGGACGACAACGCAACATGTCATCGAACACTCGCTGTTCAGGATTGTCTAGACAGCGAGGGTATTCAACGTCTCGTATGGCCAGCGCGTTCTCCAGATCTAAACCCCTTTGAAAATGTGTGGGATTCTTTGGGGAGGCAAGTTGCTGGTCGAAACTATCCTCCGACAAACAAGAACACCCTCATCCGTGCACTCACAGAGGAATGGGATAAATTGCCTCAACAGCTGCTGGATAATGCTGTGCAAAGTACGGTACGACGTGTGGAATGTTGCATCACACTCCACGGTGGACATATCCCGTACTGATACCTTTCTTTAAGGTGCCTGCTGACTTTTAGATGCATTGTTCCATTTCTCCGTACGCAGATCAAATGAACATTTTTTTTCTTTCAGATGTTTCACAGCTTTTGTACTTTCCAGAACAAATATTATTTATTCTAATGTCTGAACAGTGTGGCAACTATATTTTATCCTACTAGGCCTCATGTCTCGCTTAATGTTACGCTACATAGCAATTTGTGATCCTTCCTTAGCAATTGTCCAGCAGTGTATTTTTATAATAGACCCATTTTTCACAAAAGGAGAACATTTGGAAAGAAGATTATTCTAAGTAAATGTTTTGCCAAAATATTATATTTAAATAAATTCTTTTTATCAAAATATGCTTTAAACAGTTTTATGCATGTATTCTAATCTGAGTGACACTAAATATCATGAAAAATATCCATTTATGCGCTTTTTTAAAATCACGGTTCCGAATGTAGTCGGATACCTTAAGGTTGTCTTTGCCGTATGCAGATGAATGTGAACTTAACGCGGAGCACATTTTCGGACAGAAAAAATGCCTCATTTTTTTAGAAAAATGTGTGACATTGTATCTCATGCATTTGTTCATAATATAGTGTTTTTAAAATTTGAAAATGTTTCTCAAACAATTCATTTTTCTTTTTACATGTAAAGGGAGAGCTCATTTAGCATCGTGGTATAGGAGAAAAAATGCGAAACGCATTTTACAAAATTAAAAATGTTTCAACTCGGATAAAAATGAGTAGTATGATAAAATATGTGATTCTCTACCTGGATAGTGATTCCAGAATATAATATTAATGTCTGAGTACTTTTATAACTGAAAAAAATAGTCCGAATTTGGATCCTATTCTTAAACATTAGCCGAAAACAGCCTTAAGTTTTCGTGATAGAAGACACTGTTGATCGTGTGCTTGATTTATTTTTGTAGGAGTCATGGTAAGTCTATTAGGCAAGTCAGTAATGACCTTCCATTTTCTTCGAACACATCAATGTATATGCATAAATGATTTAAATTCCATTATCCAAAGTACTTTTGGCACTTTTTGCAAAGTACTTTGCCGCACTTTTTGCAGTGCTCCAAATCTTACATATGGTGACCAAATCTTTGCTAATTAAGTCAGTGTAACAAGTTAAACGTCTGCAATTGCCGAACAATGCGCACACGTGCGACCGATCGAACTGGACCCAAAAAATCTTAGAGGGGTTTCCAACCCACGAATAAGCAGTTTGTTGCATTCTGATGGGTAGTTCCGTAATAAGAAGCCATAAATTTTGGATGCTTTAAGCCTGGACAACCTCTATTAAATACATCCAAGTAGATGTTTTTAAGGCTTACACGAAAAAATAGTTTTAAAAAGTGAATTATTTTACATTTAAATAATGAGATAAAGGGCAAAATTTTAATACTAAAAGTCATCTCCTTATAAACTTTTAAAAATAAGTACCTCTTTTATTATTATTTTTTTAAATACATTTTTTCCAGATATCATTTTAAGACCTGTACAAAGGTTGTTATCCCATTTACACATATAAAATAAAATAGAATACAGATGAACTTTACATCTGCATACTAATAAAAAATAATAATTTAAAAGAAGAAGAAAGAAAAAAGAATAATAGATTCTCGAGATTCCATTAAAAATCTTATGTATTTTTTTTAAGAAAACTTCTTAGGTTCTCTAGGAATGAACTTGAGAAGATTTCATTTCATTATCTTCTTAAAGAACCTCATCGCCATTTTGCATGTGATTCATACCCCAAGGCAATATTCCACAAAGACAATTCCTCTTGCAAATATGTCAAAGAAAATTCCAATTTTTCACCACGCCTATCCTAGCAACGGCAAGAAAGATTCGACCGCATTTTAAAAAGAAAATCCCTCGAGGAAATGAAAGGGAAAAATGAAGGGAGAGATGAAAGAGAAAGATCTATCTCTAACTTGATTTAAACGTGATAAAATGTTACATCGACGAAGTGATTCAAAGAAATGAAACTTCGGTTGAAATTGAGATCTTGAAGACAATTTATAGCGCAGAGAGAAATTTCGGAAATGCAAAATGACAGTGTACGTATATAAATTGGCAGATATTTTCTCCTCCAAATAAGGTTTTTTTTGCCTTTTTTTTCTCTCTGGGAAATCAAATGGAGTATTTTATTTATTTGTGAGTGTAACTTTCTCCATGTTATTTTTCAAATGTTCCTTTTTTGCGTTATGCTTTTAAAGCGATAAGGTTAAAATGTGTGAAAAGTCGGATTTTTCACTGAATATATAAAACTGTCTATCTCTTTCAAAAGCTGTTTATTTAATCAAAGTACTCTCCTTTTGCTTCAATACATATTTTTAAACCAGATCTTAATGCATACGCGCCTGCCTCAAAGAAATTCTGATTCAATAACTTTTGATATGGAATTTTTTCAGACTGTCTTCCTTTTCATATCGATTAGCCTTTAAAAGCTTCTATAAATATTTTAGGGAAAACGAAATTACTTTGGTGAAAGGTCCGGAGAATAAGCCGAGTGCAGAAAAATTTCATATTTTAACCCGGGAGCGGGCGCACGTGGCAGAGTCACCCCAGGCTCACAAAATCGTTAACTCTGGGAAAACTGCTTATTTGCTACCAAAAAATGACCTTAACTGTATCCTCCTATATGACAGTCTTCATGGGAACCAAAATGTATTTGTCACATATCTCCCATCTTTTTTTGGGAGTGGCAAACATTTTTTTTTACAATCTTAAGGTACTTGTTTTGACTGAGTTTTCTGCACCACCCCTTTTGTTCCAAAATATTTTCCATAAACATGCTACATTTTCCTCCTATGCGCATCTTAGTGATTTTGATTGATGTGCTGTACGACTTATTATGGTTTAAGGTGCCTGACTAGTGCAAAAACGTCATTCTTGATGAAAATGACGAATTTTTTTTTTACTTTAAATTTTATAGAGTTGAGCTTTCTGCTTTCAAAAAATACCTTACTTTTGTTTGTACTTCAATTATTTGCGATGTTATAGCAGTTTTTATGTCAAGAGAGAACAGCAAAAACGAACCGGAAATCGGAAGTGTTTGCGTTTATAATACATTTTACACTTTTTTGGTGTTTATTGAATTAATTTTAAAAAAATAGTAACTTAGGTAAGGTAATGACGGGATGAGATATTTTTTTTAAAAATATTTTATTAGTTTTAAGTATATAAAATTTGGCAAAAAAATTCGTATAATTTTTGTCATTTTTCTATTTTCTTATGCCCTTGCTTCTCAATATTTTGTTTCAAATTTATATATTTGATAGAAAACTCTGTTCTTAAAGACAAAATGTTAATTAATTATGCCTAAAGCAAGATCTGGGAGGTCTAAGAAGCTCCGATTTAATAGGCACTGCTTCATCATTGGTGCTAGCAGTAATGAGAATGTTGACACAGTTAATCCTAATAATATTTATACAGCTGGGGGCAAAAAGTTGAATCTATTCATAATAGAATTTTGAGTTTTTCTGAGTATCAGATGTATACATTTATATTTTATGCATTGCACTTATAAAATGTACTTTACACGAAGAACAACGTATTCAGGGAGATAAACGTTCTCATGTAAAGAAAATCCAACACTTCACATGCATCCAACCTAATAAAATATCTTTATTAAATAAAAAAAAACCGGAAATGTACTAATATTTGAATTATTTTACTTCTGAGCTTTGGTGAAAAATAGAGAGAACCAAAATATACATGGTTAAGTTATTAAAGATCGACTAAAAGGAGTAAAAAAAAATTTCGCACTCTTTTATTACAGTTAGATTATAAATTAATTAAAATTTCTTTTTTCTGATATTGAAAAAAATTATGTTGATGTTTTTTTCTTGATGCACAATTTATGAAATAAAATCCTTTGAAATAAAAATAAAATATTTTACTTGCAAATCCTTAGAAAAACAGTAAAAAAAATACCCGTAGCGAGCACAGTGTTATACAAATTTATTAAAATAAATTTTCTCCCCATGTTTTGTGTTAAATATACTCATGATATCTTTACAAAATTTCACTTTTTTCTATTTTTATATAAGCCTTTTGAATTTTTCATGAAAAAGGTTTTTCTAATCTTTTGTTGCTTTCAACCATTTTTCCGAAATTATTTATTCTAATTAGAAAAAAAATTAATGCCTGTGAGAAAAATTAGTGAAATTATTCTTTGAGTACTTTATCTTTTAATTTCTCTTTTTAATACATAATTTGACATAAATAATTTTTTTTGAAAGTATTTTTTCATTTTTGTAGCTAAAAAATTAATTGGCTGCTAGAGACATTTAGGTAAAAAATTATTTGGTTGTTCGAAATGGTAATTTTAGTTTTAAGTTTATAAACTGAGATGTGAAATGAAAATGAAATGTATGTATATGCAATAAAACTAATTATCTAATTTAAGCAAATACAATTTTTTCAAAAAGTGAGAAATAAGGATTGATGTATTATTTGTTTAATATTTGTAGAATTCGAGAATCAAATTCTCACATTTGGTTAGAAAAGTAAATGTAACAATATACATGATCTGTGATTCTTTTTTTTTAAATTTTAAGTAAGCCAACAACTTAGGAATTTACTTATCTAAAATATTAAGCATTAAGGCTGTTTAACTCGACTAAAAAGCTATGTTTCTTTCATGCTAATTTTTTTAAAAAAATTATAACATATTTTTTTATAAAAGTAATTAAAAATTGTCGAGCATACAAAACAAAAATTTTCGTACGAGCATGAAGCTGCTTATATGATAGAATAATTGGTACATTTAGCCCTTGCCTCTTAATTTTAAAAAGTTACTAAATGAATTTCTAAAAGATTAGAGTACTTATATATTTTTTCGACCCCGTGAACCTCCCTTGAGAGATGATTTCCACAAATTTTTCATATCTATTGTTCTTAAGTATTGGAAAGTTATATCGGGACTAATAGTAGTGATCAAATGTCTGGCATTTGTTTAAATAAATAAACAATTTTTTCGTAGCATGTATCTACTCAACAAAAGAAACATGCCTGTCAAATTTCAAGTTTGTAAGTTTAACATTTTCAGAAATCTCGAGATGAGTGATAGAGATAAAAAAATCGATTTTCTCCTATATATACACATAAAAACTACTTAAAATCTTATCTGAACTATATTTTTGAGCTCGCAACACAGACCCTGTATCTCAAAAATATTTTTATTTACTAACCCTTTAAAGTTCACTACATATTCCCTTTGAATAATTAACAGAATAACTTAAAAAATGACTATTAGATATGAAGGTGATCACAAATATACAAAGAAAAAAATTAGCATTTTTCAATTTCGAGAAATTTATGATTTCACTGTGAAACCAGTGAACAGTAATGATCCGTTTTTCCTACTCAAACTGACCAATCCAAAAATTATTCAGTATAAAAATGTCATATTTCATGACCATAAAACTTTTATATTTTAACGAAATTAATTAAAGGAAAATAATTTTAAAAGTTTAAAATTTTATTTTTAAAAATTTTCTGCGCTTTTTTAAAATTTTTAATACAAATTTGTACATAAAACTGCATATATTTTACACTGCATACTAAAAATAATGTATATTTATTAATAAAAAAATTGATAATACATATAATTTTTCCATCCATAACTATAAAGACAGAATATTTAAATCTATTATATACACACAGGATCGCGTTTAGGTATATGCAATATGTGAAGCTTCACAGATGTGGCAGAATTTTAGAGTGTGGGTAAATATATTTAAATATAAAAATTTCTCACTATAATTTTAAAGTAAGTAAATATATTGCTAAACATGCAATAAACAAATATTGCTTCAGAAAGTCAACTACTGAGAGGAATTTCGTTATAGAACGGGCACGAAGAGACTCGCAATGCTGCCTCTTACTGGAGTTTGGTTTCGCAGTGAAACCATAAATTTTGATTTCATTTTTCTACTCTTCTGTTTATTTAGCAAAATGATTGAAAGTTGAAATTAATAAATAGAAAGATTCACAGTAAGATAGCGTGCTATAATTTAAAATAACTATTTTTTAAAATATTTTTAAAAAAAGCAAATGGAATTTACTTAAGTTAAAGTAACGTCAATATTTTTCAATTTAGGAGGTCTCAATCATTCAACATAGCCATTGTGCTGCCCTTTATTGCTAGGAAAAAGAACAAAAATTCAAAAATAACTTTTATTGGGATAAAAAAATTTTAAATTTGATTTTTCAAAAAATGTTTAATGTGTGGTTTTGGTGTGAAACCAATGAACGTCAAAGGGAAAATGACGTCCGAATAAAAAAATGCTATAAATAAAACAAATATTTGTTCTGTAACAGAATTTCCATTCAAGTAAAAGTAGCGATAAATTATCTGCCATTTTGCAGAAAATTGCATTTTCTTAACAACCGCAAGCTTTCAATTCCTTTGTTACTTACTTGTGAATTATATGCTAATACTATGTTAATATTCTTTTAAATTTCATATGAGGATGAATCCCGAAGTTTGATCGTAACAATGATACTCAACGAAAAATAACATTTTTATTCGCGCTTTTGCATTAATATTTTGCTTGGGGCGTCTGCTTCATTATCATTTCGCTTTGCTGTCCCTCTTTCTATTGGCTTCAGCACTATTTCCCCTTTACGACGTTCTAGAACTTTTGTTGTGGGTCCTCACAGAGGCACATCTTCAACAAAATGCCTTCTTTTGCTTATGTTTTATTGTTTGCTCATATCTGAATGGCGTTTATTATATGCTTTTATAGCGAGCAGTAAAGAAACTTTCATCTGAGTGTGTGATTCCATCTTGAACTACAAAGATTTTTCATGCTTTCTATGGAAATAATAAAATAATTGTTTGTCACATCGTACAGTTGAAAATAGGTGCTTAAATATATTGGGAACTTCATTTTAAGGCGTTAAATTTTGTGTTTAAAAAAGGCTTTTTATTCCTAAGTGGGTTCAGGGAAATTTAGCCGCCAATTTTTCGCAAGACCAGCATTTTTTGAAGGATTAGCCAAAAAGAACGAGGATTTTGACACCATTTTCCTCTTATTTCAGTGTTTAAAACAGGCATGATAACCCTTGAGGGGGGTGCAAGCCTATTGAAAAGTCGAAAACAAACAATTATTTAAAAAAAATTATTAGTTTATTGAAAGTAAACAAATAAAATACATTTTGACATAATAAAAAATAAAATACACATTTACACTGATATAATGCATTTATAAATATATCAGTACTGCACAATGTGATTAATTATGATTAATTTAACCATACTAAATGAAGAACAAGTTTAATAATTACCAGTGACCTCACATGGGCTTGTCATACATAAAACTATATACAAAAAGTAACACTTATGTTGATAATTTGTATGGTTTATAATCAATCCCTTGAATACCGATTAAAATTACGTGATTTTCTCCCCAATGCCACCGTTTAACACGTATTTCGGGGGCAGAAAAGGAATAAATAAGAAAATCTTCTGAAAAAAAGTAAATCATTTGCAAACATCTTCAAGGTCATTTTATTGCATTCTATGGCCTTCGAAAACATTTTATGGATAGAAGTGCACAGAAAAGATCGTACTTTGAAAAAACGTATATATACGTACGAGACAATTAATGCACAGGCTGAACGAGACGTTATACACGCCGGTGGCACTTGAGTGGTTAAATTTGTATTGTAGGTTTCACAGCAAAGTACAGTATTATTGAATTCAATGCATTGTTATTGTATGAAGGGGGGGTGATAAAAATTATTATTGAATATTGGGTCACAAATACTGAAAGTTTGAGAAGCACTGCCGCAATAAGAACTAAATTATTCTTTTTTGTTCGAAAAATTCGTTTTACTCGAGACATAAAACAAAATAATAAAAAAAAAAGTTTTTAGTCAAAATGCTAGTCTATCAGCTAGTTTTGCACTTTTTTAAGAAAGTGAATTAAGGTAACTGAAATAGCCTTTAGATTTATATAATTTACATTTTATACGTTGGTACTGCGGCTGTGAGGTAGCGTGCCTGTCTCGTGAGACTAAAGTTGTGGGTTCGATCCTAGTGATGTCAATAGATTTTCTGGAAGTGGAAATGGTAGGCTCGCATGTCATATGATTATGTGGCATGAAGTAAATCACGGCATCTTTAGCATCTGACGAGTGTTTGAAGTGAATAAAATTAAAACGTCAAAGTTTGGTAGCGGCAGCCGCTTCTATAGAGTGTTTTTTTTCCAGGTATAGAAGTTTAAGTTGTCATTACTTTCCAAGATGGCGACCAATTTAACAGCTGTCAAGTGATTTATTCTCAGTTTGGTTTGGCAATTCATCAAAACGATCATCAAGCAAGGCGTAGATTCATCGAATGGGCCCAAAACGAGATTGCCGTTGTTACCGATTTTCATAAGCGAATTTTGTTTAGCGATGAAGCGCACTTCTGGTTGAATGGCTACGTCAACAAACAAAACTGCCGCATTTGGAGTGAAGCTAATCCACAAGTGTATGTCGAAACACCGTTACATCCAGAAAAACTGACTGTTTGGTGCGCTTTATGGGCTGGTGGAATCATTGGTCCGTACTTCTTCAAAAACGATGAAGGCCACAACGTTACAGTCAATAATGATCGGTATAGAGCCATAATTACTAACTTTTTCATTCCTGAATTGAACAATCATGATGTTCAGGAGCTGTGGTTCCAACAAGACGGCCCAACCTGTCACACAGTTCGTGCCACAATCGATTTATTGAAAGACACGTTTGGTGACCGCCTAATTTCACGTTTTGGACCCGTGAATTGGCCTCCAAGATCTTGTGATTTAACACCGCTAGCCTATTTTCTGTGGAGCTATGTAAAGTCATTGGTCTATGCGGATAAGCCACAAACGCTTGACCATTTGGAAGACAACATTCGCCGTGTTATTGCCGATATACGGCCACAAATATTGGAGAAAGTCATCGAAAGTTGGACGTCCAGATTCGACTACATCCGATCCAGTCCTATGCCAGAAATCCTATTTAAAATGTAATGCCACAAGAATATCTTTCGAATAAAAAAATCCATGTCAATCGAATAATCATCGTTGTTTTATTGCAATTTAAAGTTCTATACCTCTAAAAAAAACACCCTATAAATGGTGTCACCATTGAAATCGTTCCCAATCTTGATGATTTCCCGCGTCTGCAAATGGCTAGATGTCAGTTTCCACTCTTGATGATTTCCCGTGTCTGCAAATGGCTAGATGTCAGTTTCCACTCTTGATGATTTCCCGCGTCTGCAAATGGCTAGATGCCAGTTTCCACTCCTGATGATTTCCCGCGTCTGCAAATGGCTAGATGCCAGAATGCAGCCCATTTAAAACTAAACTTTTATGTTTTTTATTTTAAAATTTATTTGAGATGAACCCTTTTTTTTAATTTTGAACATTTGATGCTAACTTGATAGTACCATGTTGACTAGAGTGTGTAAGGAATCGAACCATGGCATCGATATATGCCGTGTGACCAAAGGTCCAAACATAGAACATCTATAAAACATGTAAATGAATTTTCGCGCTATTCTTTCATGTGGTCTTTTTTACTGTAATCGTCTCAGATTTTTACTATAGAACTCAAGGCCTTGGGTAGCCTAGTGGTCCCACAAGGTCTGGGTTCGATGCCCGATGCCACCAAATACCCTCCGAGTACACACGGAGTACGTGCTCATTAAATCAGTGGGCCCGAAAACCTTATGGGCTGATTCACGAGTGCAGGGGACTGGAGAATATTTTTCTCCCCTACAGGTCCATGCCTAAATTGTCGAGGTGTAGATATGTGGTGTCGCCATCTATCGGGATGGCGGGGAATTTAACCAAGCTAATTCGTACGGTCACCCGTATGGTGCTCAATGCCAACGACAGGCGTACTTCTAGCCCCTTGTCACGATGAATTTCGTGGGCATCGATCTGACTACGTCAGACAGGTGGCCTTAGAAATAACAACACTATAGTACTCTGAAACCTTTGAGAGAGTAGTGAATAGCCTTGTATTAACACACAAAATATTTTACAGGATATTGCGCATAATTCAGAAAACTAGGTTAAAGAACTAACAAGATATATAAAAAAAAAATTTTAGAAGACAATTCCTACTTAGATCAAGAAGAAAATTTCATTTTAGTTTCTTTTTATTAAATAAATACAATTAATATAAATATGTATATACATTTTTCTGAATCCAATCTTAAGAGTCAAATTAGAAAGCGATTTTCGATTTTCCTTTCTGTATAGGATGTTGGACTATCATTTTTGTTAGTTACTATTTATTCATTAACTAAATTTAATTATTCAAATGAAATAGTATAATTAAAAAGAAATCACATTCTCCGAAATCAGGCCATTCCAGGTGGGATTCGAATCCTCGACCATTGGATTAGAATTCAGATGCTCTATCCACTGCGCTACAGAGACAAAACGAGGTACTTTCTTTTTATAATGTTGTTAGACTATTATTTTTGCTTGTTACTATTTATTCATCAATTAAATAAAAAATGAATTAATATTTGAAAAAAAGAAATGTATTACACCAAGTGCCATCCACTACAAGTTTAAAAAAATGTACTTGAACTTGAATGGATAAATCAAAAGTATATTTTATTAACAATTGAAAAAATAAACTATAAAAACTAATATATATATATATATATATATTCTCATCGTCATTAAATTCTAATTCATTAGAAAGAATCGGCAAAACTTTTCAATCACTCGCGGAAAAAACCCCAATACATAATTACAAAAGAAACTTCGGTATCTCATCATTACATCCTATTTCTACAAAGCATAATTTTTCTCTCATCACTCATACAAAAGCCTTGACAAGTAACGGAAGAAAATTCCTAAATTTATCATGGATATGTCGTACAACTCTAACTCATAATTACATATAGAAGTATTACATGTCCGTCGACAAATTTCCTTTCACTCCAAACCTTCTTTATAAAAAAAATAGTCGTCTATGATGATAAAAAAACAGCAAATATCATTATTAGTACAAGTCATTATCCGACACTTTTATTTGGAAGTTGTCCAAACCTTTGTCAAAATACTCAGTTTTAGGACAGATTTCTTCCTTTATGGATGTATCACTGAAGAAAAAGCTTTCTTAACAATAGAAATGACAATCTTCGCTGAATTATTGAAGGGATATGATTCTCTATATCTATTTCTGTGTTTTAACCGATTTGTTAAAAGAACCTATTCGTCAAGTGTTGTAAGGTGTAATTATTATTTCCTGATAGATTTTAGGAGAAAAATCCTTAATTTAGAATTTATTTCTTTTTTCAATTTTTAACAATTTTGAAAAAAGAAAAAAAGAATGCGACTTCGTTTTAACGAGGAATATATTCGGAGAAGACAGCCCTTTAAAATGCATAACGATTTCTTGTCATAAATGTTTGTGTGCGTAATTTTTTGAAAAAGTTTTTTTCTTCTGCTGGATTGGAAAAACTTATGTAAAAAAGAAATATAAAAAAATATTTTAAGTCAATTCCTACTTAGGTCAACAAATAAAATTTTTAGTTTAGTTACATTTTATTAAATTATTACAATTAATATAAATATGTATATACATATGATAGAATTAAGCTATTAAGTGGCAAAATAGAAAGCGATTTTCCTTGTAATTTTCCGTTTTCCTTTCTATATACTAAGTACGACTATTATTTTTGCTTGCTACTAGTTATACATAAATTATATTTAATTATTTCAAAAAAAAAATAGCATAGTAAAAATCAATCCCATTTTCAGAAGTTAGGCCATCCTAGGTGGGATTCGAACCCACGATCTTTGGATTAGAAGTCGAACGCGCTATCCATTGCACTGCAGGGAAACAACAAGCGATTTTCCTTTTTATATAGGGTGTTGGACTATTATTTTCCCTTAATACTATTTATTCATTAATTAAATCAAATTAATGAATTTATGTTTAAAAACTGTATTTGAACTTGATGAATGAAAAATGTATATATATATATATATATATATAGTCTTTCCACAAACAAGAGATAACATCCAACAATCACATTCGAAAAACACAAAGACAGTAGGAAAATCACACAGTGAGCACCCGAGATTAAAAATTATAAAATAGATGTGGTGCAGTATTATAAACATTGCTGACTTAGGACAGCTAATATATCAAATGTTTATAGTTATTTATATATAAAATATATAAAATGTTTATAGTTATTTATTATTTTTTTAGTTAATTATATATATATATATATATATATATATATATTAGTTATATATATATATATTAGTTTATATATATATAAATAACATATATGTTTTATATATAAATAAATAACATATATATATATATATATATATATATATTAGTTATATATATATACATTATATATATATATATATATATATATATATAATCCAATATAAGAATTTTTAATATATAATCATATACATATACATACACATATATATAAATTTATACACACATATACATATACATATAAACAAATATGCATATATATATATATATATATATTAGTTATATATATATAAATAACATATATGTTTATATATAAATAAATAACATATATATATATATATATATATATATATATATATTAGTTATATATATATACATTATATATATATATATATATATAATCCAATATAAGAATTTTTTAATATATAATCATATACATATACATACACATATATATAAATTTATACACACATATACATATACATATAAACAAATATGCATATATATATATATATATATATATATATACATATACATATATGTTATTTATATATATATATATATATATATATATATATATATATATATATATATATATAGGGAGAGTGTAAACTAATAGAGTAGGAATTTAATAAATAAATATATATAGTGAAAGCGTGAACTACATATAATATTGGGAATTTAATAAAACATATTTTTAACTGATCTATTGATCACATTTTTGACTGGTTTGAAATCAAGTATATCACAAAGATGGAAAGTAAAAGACACGGAGGTTGATACAAACAGTAATTACTTTGTCCTCTATTCGTACCCGGAAAGTGAATTGAATATTTAAAATTTATAACTTAATACTTAGCTTAATGTATGCGTAAAGGATTATCCAAGTGTATTCGCATGTGTTTTGATTTCGATATGAAAGGTTGAATATTAGTTCGGGTATATATAATAAGGCAACAAATATACACTCAACCTAATGGTTCATAATTCCATGTCAACTAGAGAGGATCGCTGTGATATGGAGGTAAAAAAATTTATTAATAATTACCTACCTATGCTGGAAAGATGTTCTAAGTCACGTGTGGCTCGCGGCATGCGTTACAATTCTCAGTGGCACTCTTCACTATTCGACAATTTTTTCAATATTTGAGTGGATAGAAATTGATATATTTGTAACGAACCTTATTTGGCAAACACCCTCAGAATTACTAACATTTACGGAATTACGAAAAATTCTGAAGGATAACTCTAAAAGATAAATTAGCGACTATTTTGTAAATTATTGAATGTCGTTGCTGAAGAGATTTAATTATTTGAAGAAAGAAAATTGCATGTGCTTTTTGTTTTACATATCTGCTTACATATCTAATTAAAAAAACCTTTCTTCATACGAAAAATATTTCAACATCGCAAAGAAATAGTTTAACAGCTGAATGCTGAGAATCGTGTCAGATTGAGTCACAAATTATATGCCTGATTTTGCGATATGAAAGTGTAGAGCGGTACAAGCATTATGTTCGCATTAATTGTTTTTCATATTTTTATTTAACTATAAGGAAGAGACATACTTATATTTTATGTTCTCTATTTCTTATTTTAATAAATATGTTTAAAAACGTATAATGCATGTACAATTTCTATTTCTTAATTTTTTTAGAAATAATTATAGTTCATGTTGTTTATTTTTATGTTAAGAAATATCTTCAAATGAAGCAAAATTAATTTGCAATTAAACTGTAAATATCTATATTATCGACCTCTATTCTCTTAACTTTGCATGGATTATCGCAGGAATCGAAATGTTTCGAGCAAGTCACGCTGAATCATATTTGTAGACTGGCTTGGCTCATCAGAGCGAAAGAGTTGACGACCCCTGTTCTATGGTATAAAGATCAAGAGAAAAAATTTTAAAATATAAATCTAAAAATAATATTCCCGCAAAGGCGTTAAATTTTCTAAAAAAAAAGATTAAAATTTTGGTCAAAGGATTTTAGATTCTAAATTAAATTATTTTTCTACAATATCAAGAATCAAATGTGGTTATTATTGATAATGAATACTGAGCAGTGAATAGTATAGTGTATACTGTAGCATTGCATAGCCAAAACTCTTTCACCGCACCGTCAAATCTATTCGATGTAAGCTTTATTTCCGTGTTATCGTTTCCTGTATTTTCGGCAGTAGATATTTTGAGAATATAATACTAAAAAATCTGTTGAATGTGCCTGATGTGTTTTTTGTAACTATTTAGCACGTAATCTCTCATCGAAATAAATGTTAAAAAAGCCCTGAAATGCTTGTTTTTCTTTAACAAAAATTGCTTTGACATTTATCATGAAAAAGCTGAAATACCTAAATTTTAAAGGGTGTTTTTTAGAAGTATAGAACTTTAAATTGCAATAAAACAACGATGTATTATTCGATTGACATGATTTTTTTTTATTCGAAAGATAATCTTGTGGCATTACATTTTAAATATGATTTCTTTTCAAAGGACTGCCACGGCTGGCTCCGATAGAGTCCAATCTGGACGTGCAATTTTCGATGACTTTTTCCGACATTTGTGGCCGTATATCTGCAATAACACGGCGAATGTTGTCTTCCAAATGGTCAAGCGTTTGTGGCTTATCCGCATAGACCAATGACTTTACATAGCCCCACAGAAAATAGTTTAGAGGTGTTAAATCACAAGATCTTGGAGGCCAATTCACAGGTCCAAAACGGGAAATTAGGCGGTCACCAAACGTGTCTTTCAATAAATCGATTGTGGCACGAGCTGTGTGACATGTTGCGCCGTCTTGTTGGAACCACAGCTCCTGGACATCATGATTGTTCAATTCAGGAATGAAAAGTTAGTAATCATGGCTCTATACCGATCACCATTGACTGTAACGTTGTGGCCTTCATGGTTTTTTGAAGAAGGATTCCACCAGCCCATAAAGCGCACCAAACAGTAAGTTTTTCTGGATGTAACTGTGTTTCGACATACACTTGTGGATTAGCTTCACTCCAAATGCGGCAGTTTTGTTTGTTGACGTAGCCATTCAACCAGAAGTGCGCTTCGTCGCTAAACAAAATTCGCTTATGAAAATCGGGAACAACGGCAATCTCGTTTTGGGCCCATTCGACGAATCTACGCCTTGCTTGATCATATTTAAAATGTAATACCACAAGATTATCTTTCAAATAAAAAAACTCATGTCAATCGAATAATACATCGTTGTTTTATTGCAATTTAAAGTTCTATACCTCTAAAAAAACACCCTTTATTTCCCCTGTAGCAGTAATTCACATAAAATTATTTTTATTTTATTTTCGCTTTCATCCTTATACTAGAGAACATCTTTTCCGCATAGATATAGGTTTTGAAACTGAATTTTTTTTAATCCCCTCTTATGTACAAAATTATAAGAATTATTTCACATTAAAGTATTTAGAAGAATTTATTGCGAAGTGAAGCTGGAATTTTTGTTTTTGAGATTCTTGTTTTAAAATAATGTAAAAGAAATAACAGGGGTACAAAAGTAAAAATATTTTTAATAGAATACATTGTTAGTATAATTACTACTCGCACCAATGAATACAATTTTATTTTTTGCGATGCCTTTTTACGATTTTCTTTTATAACCTTTTACAGACGTCTTAGTTATAGTTTTCTTATGATTTATTTTCTTATAAAAATAATAAGAGTTGATTAAAGTTTAACATTTCACTTCAATACCATTTTCGTCTTAGAAAGTAGCCAATGGCCTATATTCATGATGGTCACATGACAAATACAATCACTTGTTCTCCTTTAAATTCAAAACTGACATTGAACTTGTACTTGATTCTCAGCTTATAAAATTAAGTTAAAATTTAAAATTTGATGATTAAGTACAAATGTTCCAAGCACTAAGATTCTTAAAACAATTTTTCAAAATTAAAAAAATACCAAAAGTATACTTTTAAATTAAGAGCATTTTGTTTACCTATGTGCGGTATTAATGCTGACAACTATGCACTTTTTTAAAAGAAAGCTTCGGCAGTTAACAAACCAAAAATGGCAACAGTGAAGAGCATGAACTTATTGACTGAAAATATGCAATTGCAAAATCATGTGACAATTATGTCATATGAATTTACCCCTTTGAAGCAAAAAATATTTCATGAGAGCACGAGATAAAAATGTCTGTTTCTCATTTGTCATAAAAATTCTGTTCAGTTTTACTTTATTTATTACAGCAGTGCTTCTCAAAGTTTCAATATTCGCGACTCAATATTCAATCATAATTTTCATTGCACCCCCTCATACAATGACAATGTATTTAATACAATAATACTGTACTTTGATGCTAAAACTACGATACGACCTTAACCTCTTAAGTGCCCCCGGTGTATATAAACGTCTCGCTCAGCCAGCGCGTATATTGCACTGGACGTATATGCACGTCTTATCGAAGTGCGACCTTTTTTGTACACTATTATCCATAAAATCATTCCGAAAGCTTTGGAATGCAATAAAGGGACTATGACAATGTTTGCGTAGAATTTACTCATTTCAGAGTGTTTTTCTTTATTGCTTTTATATATTCCTTTTCTCTCCGTAACTTTTAATCGGCAGTTATGGGAATTATTATAAACCATACGAATTATCAGGATAAGTATTAATTTTTGTATATAATTATATATATGCCAATCCTATGGGGGGGGGGGTCACTGGTAATTATTAAACTTGTTCTAAACTTAGTATTGGTAAATTAATCATAAAATACATTGTGTAGCACTGATATATTTATAAGTGTAACACTCAGTGTAAACGAATGTTTTATTTTTTGTGCCAGAATGTATTCTGTTTGTTTACTTTCAGAAAATTAATACATTTTTTGAAATAAAGTTTGTTTTTAACTTTTCAATATGCTCACGTCCCCCTCGCAGAGTCGTCACGCTCCCCAAGGGGGAGAGGTGCTCCTCAGTTTGAGAAACGCTGTATTACAGTGTTCTTCAATCTTTTTATCGCAGTGGACCGATCAACGTTTGATAATTTTACCGCAGCACGCTTGAGGAAGGAAGCGTCGCTGATTTTTCCTATTTTAAATAGTCTTCATTTAATTTTAATTTAGTTGTATTGAAACATGCCAGCATAGTAAACCACAGTGACACCAAAAAATAAATACAAAGAGAAGATCGCACAAACCCGAGAAAAATACAAGATAGTAAATAAAATGGAAATAATTTAATGCCCCCCCCTTGGGTGGCCTGGTACCATTTGATCCACGAATCAGTACCGGTTCGTAGCTTGGGCGTTAGGGAACCACCGTTTTGCTAATTTCTTGTTTATTAATAAATCAAAATAAACTATAAAGAAACAAGAAATTGATACAAGGAGACATTTTTGAATTTATGTGAACGCTTACGAGCAGAATTAATTTCAAATTAGCAATACCTTATAAGCACAAGTATTTTGTTTCAGATAATCCTTATCGGGTTGTTTTCCGCAAGCTTATGACGAAAAGAACAATTAAATTCGAAAGAAAAACAAAACCTTTTTCCAGACACAGAGAGGAATTGCTTAACATGTGACCTTGCCCTTACAGACATGCGCTTCTACACTTCCAACTACAATAACTACTCTTAATCCTTGGCGCCCGCTAGAAGCCCTACAAGCGCAACGTAGATTGTTTTTCATGTGTAGGTTGCGTTCATCTTAAAAAGGCTTCGAAGCGCTGTAAGCAACAAACAGTAGAATGCAACATATTTTTCTTTTTGTCCGTTTTAGATTTTAGAATATAAGGATAGTTTATTAATCAATTTTCTTTGTGTGGGTGTGTGCGCTATATTAGATTGATTGGCTAGAATAATAGTTTGTGTACTTTAATCCATACCGGACAATAAGGTTGCTTGGAGTAAATATTAATTCATAACTGCTTATTTTAATTTGCTTAGACGTAAACTAAAAAAAAAATCATAAGAATACTACATAACAAAGTATGCTTTATTCAAAAATACTTTATTATTGTACAAAATTACACTTTCTAAATAGCATTAAACGTGAGTAAACACATTAATACGCAGTGTGTTTATAATTAATGTGCCACATTCAAAATGATGTAAAAAAAGAACCACTGATTAGAGTGACTTCTAATTTGAATCCAATTCTTGAAGAAAAGATGAAATGGTATGGAATACGAAAACGTATTTCAAAGTGTTTCAATAGATGGCGCTGTAGTAGCATATCGAAAGAGTATTCGGCTACAAGTGACATTTTGAATCGAATTACAACGGCCATTAAACCAACTTTACTATGCAATACTGGCGTAGCTAGTCCTGAGTGGGCCCCGAATCAAAATTTCTCATGCACACCCTTTTTGGTGGGGCCACTTAATATGTTAACAATTTTTTCCTCATGTACGTTGAGGCACCTGTAGCTTGGGGAATCCGTATCATTGATACGGTGGTAGCTACGCCCCTGCTATGCATTGTGCTTGTGCCTTTGATGGAAAAAATGGCTTCCAAGTCATTCAACACTTGTGCCACTGTTAATGAAAAGTTTACCCACCAAGGAAAGTTCTAATCACATTGGATGTGAAAAACCAGTTTTTAATTGTAATTGAGCCAAAATTCGCAACTTTTCTTACGCCATACCGTTTCTCCTTTCTTCAAGTAATTTCAATTAAAATTAGAAGTCATTCTGAATAGTGGGTTTATTTCTACAACATTTTGAAAGTGGAACTTTAATTATAATCACCCTGTATTATTTATACGGCACAATATACTGAAGTAAGTATAAGTATACGAAAAAAGCCTGTAAATATTTTATCAATGGTGCTAATTGATTTGAAAGTTCTTTTTTTTTCTAAATGTTCCGGTTTACGTAATTGAATTCGGCATACATTCCATTTTGACATTCTGTATAAAAAGTGCGGAAAAGGTTATAACTAAATAAGATAATTACCCAATTTTAAAATGGGAACTTTTTTTTCTCTTTTATTCGTGAAAGAGTTAACAATGTCTTAAGTATTTACTTTATACTTGCTGTACGTAATGACGCCTCAAGCAGCTACACTTACTTTTACGTAGACAGTATATATCAGTAATACCCAACGTGCGGCCCACCGAGCTTTTTTAAGTGTCCAGGTCATAGTCCATTGCTCCGAGAAAGAAACTTATTTAAGAACATTCTACTAAAAATTTGGTGGGAAATTCTTTGTCAAGAAATCAAATATATCAACTTTGCTTTTTGCTGCGGCGTCGTACGGGTACGAATTGATATTCTTTTTTTATTAGGAATGGTTATGGTTAGTGATATCAGACAACAGTGGAGTAGCGACAATTTTATGGGTGGAACTAATTTTTAACTATCTTTCATATCTTGCAAGCGAAAAATATTCGAAAAAAAATAAATCATTTCAAGACGATTAGGAGGTTGAGTATTTAGTAGTGAAAAACAAACTTGGATCAGTAATTGTTTGATTTGTCACAAAAGTACTGTATTTAAAAAATACCAATAAACAGGAATCATTCAACGATGTTTCTCCTCGAACATCTCTTTCAAGAGGTTTATAATATTTTTGGTAATCATATGAAACCGTTTATCAATGCAGAAATTGTGAGGGAGTATTTCTTAAATCCTTCTAATTTAGTGTTGGTGACAAAAATAATAATAAAAAATATGTATAAAATAATAATTAAAAAAAGCAAAACAGGAGTTTAATATTTCGATCAATTTTCCACATTGTAAATTTTCAATGTTATCTTGGTCTTAAAGCATTTCTCCCCCCCCCCTCCCACCTTTATCCTCATGTTGCGGCCCCCTTGAAATAGCTGACATATGTATGCGGCCCAGCAGAAAAAAAAGGTTAAGTACCCCTGGTAAGTATCATACGTTGTCAAATACTTGTGAAAACGGTAATCCGCAACAAATAAATGTGCACGACTTACAGTCTTCAAGTCCTAAGCACAAATCGACTACCGGCTTTCGCCTTTATTATGGTGATATGCTTAAGCCTAGCCACACGGATGGCGTACATGGCATGCTAATGCACTGTTGCCAGATTCAGAATTCCCAATTTTACGGAGGAATAACATTTGACAGTTGAAGATATTTAAATCGTTATCGTACCGAAGCCGAGTAATGTTGCCGAGTAACCGTTGTGTCCATGTAGCTCATTGGATAGCGTGTTGGACTTCTAATCCAAAGGTCGTGCGTTCGAATCCCACCTGGGATGGCCTAATTTCTGAGAATATGATTTCTTTTTTTACTACACTATTTTATTAAAATAATTAAATTTAATTAATGAATAAATAGTAATAACAAAGAACACAGTAATCGAACACCATATATAGAAAGGAAAAAAAGTTTTCTTTTTTTGTCACTTAATATTGTGATTCTGTCATATGTATATACATATTTATGTATTAATTGTAACTTTTTAATAAAAAAGTAACTGAAGTAAAATTTTTCTTTGTTGACCGAAGAAAGAATTTATTTATTTTTATATTACTTTCTTATACGTAGTTCGACGTTCTAACTAAAGATTTTTTTTAATAATTCGTACCTTTTAAAAGTTAAATATTACAAAATTCTATTTCGAAGATATTTAAATTTTAATCTCACTCTCTCTCTTTTATACATTAAAAATAAGCGGGTAAAATTATTTCATGCTTCACCTACTTCAGGAATAGATCACTTTTATCCAACGTAAAATGTATAATACTAAAGGAATTATAAAATTTTGAGTATTTATATGTTGCATAAAAAGACTGGGAAAAGGACACATAATAATGTTATGCGGTAAACTTTATTACATTGATAGAATGTTTTATATGACGATAACATAAAAAACACAATGATACTCATATTAAAATTCTTCTTGTACCCAAAAATTGAAATTAAATTTTAGAAAAATTTAATATACATTTAATTTAATCCCACCAACTCAAGCTTGATAAAACCAAATTTAATTTATTTGAGATGTGTGTGTGTGTGTATGTACTTTTACTTTGATTGTTACATCAATAAAAATGCAGCATGTATAAGTATTATTAAAATATTTGAAGAAACAGATTTTTTTCAAAAGGTTTCGATTTTACCTCAAGATTGAATAGGATATACATAAAATAAAATTTACAACACATTAGGAATTAATTTACTTGTACAGTTTTCATTTTATAAATCATTATGTACAGCATACGAGTTTCTTGAGTAATATTAAAAAAAAAGGAAAAACTTTTCCCTTTCCTTTCCGATATTCTTATTAATTTTTTTATTGAAAAAGTGAGAGAAAGAAATATTCTAGAACTGTGACTTTCCTGCATTTAATTATTCAGAAAGTTAGAAGTTTTGTGGAATTGGAAGTTGATGTAATAGAACGTATATTTATTAATATTTAAAAATACATAGAAGTTTTGGAAAAAAGGAAAACTTAAAGAAAAGAGAATTAATGCATATTAAATAAGTCTCGGAAAATTTGAAGAGTTTCAAAAATAAATGCCCTTACCATTCCATATTCAACAAGAGAGTTATTATTTTATTATATATATATATAGTTTCAGTAAAACCGGCTGGGTGTAATAGTTGGTTAGGCGCTGATCTTGTACATCCAAGTTAGTAGGTTCAATTTTGATCCGAATCGGTGGGTTTTCATGATGCAGAAAATCTATAGCGTTCATTTCATATGATTAGGGATTTAATATGAAGTCCAGTGAGTGAGTGGTAGTGCATCGCGCTCCCACGAGGTCCGGGGTTCAAATCCCGGGCTGGGCAAGGTCGATTCAGTCTTTCATCCCTTGAGAGGGTCAATAAATGATCACCAAGATTTCTTGGAAACTGAATACTGGGGGTTTCGCGTCAGACTGACCATTTGACCGAAACATCTGAACATGCAACCCAGCACCTAACCAACTGACTAAAACTGATTGGCGTAAACTGAGATAGGCACAGTAGACCTTGGCCCTCATGGACGGATGCGTCACTGACCTCAGTTCGATTGAGGGATCTTTAACA